>OZ023161.1:28417950-28672950 GCA_963678695.2 Diplodus puntazzo
TTGTATACTTTCTTCATCTGCAGCCCCTGTGCAGATTAATGTTATGCATAAGAAACAAACAGGATGAACAGACAGCAAGAAACGTATTAAAGCAGCGACGAGGAAGATTTTTTTTGTTGATTTCTGCACTCTTGTGAAGAGTAAATTTTAAGTGCCATTCTGTATCAGACAGAGCAGCTCCTTTCTTCAGGCTGTGAGACCCCTCAGTTCATCCTCAGCCAGCCCCCCATGAAAAATAGTTTTTAATTTATGTCTTATCTGATGGAGATAAGTCGGAAACTGACCCAGTGACTGTCATTAAGAAGAACCATAATTACTAGACAGGAAAAGCCAATCTTCCTGCTGATGGTCTCGCATCAATATTAAACAGAGACAGTTTCATAACCAGTTGTTAACCAGTCATTAGAACAAGTCATAAGAAATGAACAAACACACAAAAAGATGACACTAAACAAAATCAAACAATAATATTAAAAGATGTATAATAATATTTTACACTGTTTCTGACAAAACACATCAGGTGTGTAGATAAATCTCTCACTTTCCAGGCAGAAACTTACAGAGACGTAAAAGATTTAGTTAAAGCTGCCAAACAAAAACAATCAAACAAAATGGAACAGAGTTCGATTCAAAGTGCTTTTTAAGTGATTGCAAAAGAAAAACATGGTATAAAAACAGGTTTAGAGGCTAATGCACACAATTGCAATAAGATAAAAAGTTAGAATAAAAAAAGATGAAAACAAGTAAAACAAATATCGTGTAAAAAGAACATATGGCTCTGATATGATTCTGTCTGTGTCCTTATTTGTCCCGATTGTCCGTCATCATATTTGATGACTCTCTTCGCAGTGTGTGGCATCCCTGAAGACAAACTTGTGGAAGCTCACGGTAGTTTTGCAACAGCTTCCTGTCACCTGTGCTACACTACGTACCCTGCTGAGGAGGCGAAGGTATGTCTGACCCCGTGGTCAAAAACTTTTCTGACTGAATACAGGAGTTTTCATCATTTGATGCCACAGGAATGCTTCCCTTCATGTCTGTTTGTTTGACAGCATGCCATAATGAGCGACAACGTCCCCATATGCACATTCTGCGCTGCGACAGTCAAACCTGATGTCGTGTTTTTCGGCGAGGACCTTCCTCAGAAGTATTTCCTCCACACTAAAGACTTCCCCAAAGCCGACCTGCTGATCATCATGGGCACGTCTTTACAGGTAAACATTTTTAATATCTTTATTTAGGGTATTTCGTGTAATTTGTGAGAAGCTTATCCCTGAGTTCAATATCTAAATGTTTCAGATTGAGCCGTTTGCCAGCCTGGTGAACACGGTGCGCTCCACCGTGCCACGTCTCCTCCTGAACCGACACGCTGTGGGTCCCTTTGAGAGGGTCCCGCTGCGCCGAGGAGACCACGTGGAGCTGGGCGACCTGGAGGATACCGTACGGAGGTTTGCTGAAATGCTCGGCTGGAATAATGACATAGAAGAGCTGATGAGGAGTCAGGAAACTCAGGTGAGTTTCATCTTATGCACACGCTTTCCTTATCTCATATTTATATTTGATTTATTAAATATGCCTGATTTTGTTTTATAAATCTCAGTCATTGTGGAAACAGGTGCATGAGCTTCATTTCCACTCATTTATCTACAAATGGATGTCTCTTTGGATAAACTTTTATCGATGTATAAACCTTTTTTTCCACAAATGCAATAGCTTCCCCAACAGACACTGAAGAGTTCCACATCAAGTATCTCCTGGCTCTATTTTAGGACATGTCTTCTGACTATGGCGGTAATCTTCCTCTCTGCAGAGCCTCCCTGCGTTGATAAGCAACCCTCCGTCAGTGACACCGTGTCAGAGCAGAGGAGTTTCAGAGCCTCCGGCCAGGATGGACACATCCAGGTCCAGACCAGGAGCTCAAAGAGGAGCCAGCAGCGGCAGCAGCGAGGAGACGGACTCAGAAACGGACAGCAAGAGCTCCGCGTCATCCGGCCTGAGCAACTGATGCTGCATGTTTCATAAAACGACAGCACTGGAAAGGTTTGAGAGGGTTTCTCACTCTAAGACTGTTTCTCCCGTCAGCAGTAAACAAGTTACTGCTCAGCTGGTTATTTTCTGCTGGTGGCGAACGGTTTGTTTTCGCGTGCATGATAGTGGAAGTGCATCATCTTACCTCTGCGACTGGGAGTCACAGTCATGTTCATATGTTAATCAAATCAACGACTACAATTTATTAAGCTCAACAAGCACATTTAAAGCACTTATTATAGAGTGAGGGTCCATCCTGAACACTAGTATATAAATGAGTCCTGTGAGGAAAAACTCAAATGTTTCTTCAGGTGTTTTTATTTGTTCCACGTCAGTAAACTTGTTCATGTTTTGTATCTGCACAACACTGTATTTTAATCAATATTTAATAAACGTTGTGTATTTTGCATCTCTGATTTATGTTGCACGGCTCCAAAAATGACAACTGCTCAGTTTACTCTCCAGTTTATTAACATTTCAGTGGAAGCTTCACTACATAAAGTAAGTGTGATGCTATTTACAATGTGTAAAGAAAAGAACAAAGTAGTTTTTCAGAACATGGAGAAGTGATTAACATGCAACTTTGATTTATACCACTATGGTTGTGGAGGAAAACAGCCCAAGAAGAAGAAGAAGAAGAAGTAAACTAGGATCCAAAGATGTGCTACAAATTTAAAGGGAGAAACATTATTAGGTGCACTATGCAGGAGCTGACGTGAGTTTTAACGCCATATGTTCACATTTATTTGTAAGCAACGGAGCAAAAGAGGCTCATAACTTGAGTTATAAAGGGGAGAACAAAAAGCGCTTGTTCAAGTTCAGGAAAATAGAAGTTAGTAACTAAAATTAGTACTCAAAAAATTCATAGTGCACTTTAAACAGTCGGTGAATGTTTTTATAAGCACAAACATTTCATGAAACTTTGCAGACACCTCACTAAGACAATTAAAGGTGCATTATGTAGTTTTGGAGACATTTTAATCATATTTATTTTTTTTATGCCTTAACAAACTTAGTAAACAAATGTATTTGTTTTCATGGCTGCATGAACCGAATAAACAAACTGATCCGTTTTACTTCGTTAATATTTGGCGGACCCTGCCACCAAGCTTCAGTGTTCTGAGATTAGCTTGTTTATCAGTTATGGGAAAAATATATATTTCTGAGTTTCTATTATTACCTCATTGATATCGAAAACATTGAGTTTGAATTTCCTCTCCAAAAATACATAGTGCCCCTTTTTAATGTTGCTTTGCCCTTTCATTTGTGACACATCTATAAATCTGACCTTAAATGACTTTCCCAAAAATAAAAACAGAACAGTCACATGATTCAGGAATGCGACTCAGTGTTGAGTCACCTCTTCTGTACCTGTGTGTAGCCAAGTCCAGATCATCTACATGTTCTTTTTTTAATTCTTCTGTGTGTGAGCCGGGCAGTAGTGATGATTCACAGGTCGGGTGGAAAGTGTGCTCATGATTATTCACTAGTAAACAAGTTGAAGTTCCACCAGTTCCTGTAATGATGACGCATGTTCTCTGGTTTTAAAGCACTTTTGTCTGGGTTCTCACAAACAAATGAACCTGTAGTCCAGAGGAGGGTTTCAGATCTGTTGTGAAGTCGTATATAAAACCATACTGCTGATTTAAGAACTGGCAGCTTTTACAATAGATTTAATTGTACCAACATAAAGAAATATTATTCAGTTTATACATACACTAAACTTGTGGGTTTTTATAAAAATTGCCAAAAAATTTCAATCTAGAAAAAGAAAAGAAAAAAATCACAGCACTGATAACGGATTTAACGTCATGCAGATTTGGCAAAAAGTAACATGGATTTGAAAACAATCGTCGCAGTTTTACACATTTCTTTGTCAAGAGGCAGAAAACAATCTGGTTGTACGATCATCCAGCACAGGAAAATGTTCGCATCTTTCCATCTAATGTCACGATTTTGAATGAAAAGACGTTCTTGTCCGAAACAGTAAGCCGACAAACCGTGAATTAAGTTTCTTCTGGTGTGCAACATTCATGATAATTACACAACCACATGGACTCAGTTTGCCTGTGTACACAGATTTGACTGATGGAAACGGAGTGTTAAAATTCAGTCTGTCAGGCAGGGTTAAAACTATCCACACTGACACTGCCTGATTATTATTATTTTAAATATACACCAATCCTGTCTGTGGTCCTCACTCAGCACGCCCCATGACTTTAAACACAGAATTAAGCGCACTGCTAACAGTTTTAAATGTGTTTGTATATAATGTGCACTTGAATCATCTAGAAACATAAAGAGTGGACAAAATCATAAGGTCGCAGAAGAAAATAAGAAAAAAGACATTTTAAAGAAAAAGTGAAAATCAAAAAAGCACCAGTGAAGGAATGATTACACTTTCAACATAGCAACAGTTCTTTCAGTGAGATACACGAGATCAAGCAAAAAATTATATTATTACCTCTATTTTTCTCAACATAGGGAGCAATTAAAAAATAAAAATGATAAAGGTGCAACGGCAACCATGGAGGCCTCCCTCCAATGCATTTTGATGTCACAGCAGAGTCTTTATGCCGCACGCAGGTCCACTTCTACTTTGGAGAGCGGCTCACCGCTGCAGCAGGACCTCCAGAGTTCCCTCTGACATGTTGAGCTGTGTCCCAGTCCGGGCCTGGATCATCAGAACTTACATATCTACACTGAATTCTCTCTTTGCACACCGGTCAGTTGTTGCATGATGTGTTCAGGTGATTGTCAACTAGTAAAATCACATGTCAAATTAACCAGATTTTTAGTGGTCGTTGATCACAATTAAATATTTGACTTAAACGGGACGAGATGTGAATAACGGATGCCTGACAGAAGCGTACAGATAAATAAATGCTATATGGATACTTTGTTCCTTCAACTTGATGCACTATTTGAAATATTAAGACTTTTATATGAACTCTGGTATGACAGAACCACTTCTTCAACCATCTTCGTTCGACTTCCTGCCTACAGCCTAAATTCCACCATTAGTCTCAGTGTCCACACACTGTGCTGATATCTGCCAATCCATTTAAGGTAACTGTGTGTGATTTATTGGGAGATATCAGAACAGCATGTGGCTCTTCTGACTGACTTCTGCTCAAACAATAAACTGATCTTATAAATGGTGGAGGTTCAGCCTTGCCCCTTCAAAAGGATCCACGCCTTGAAATGGGACACAGCTTTAGATGTGTTGGGGCCCGGATGGCGTAGCCTGGAACGTGTGGCCTGGATGTGGAGTGCACTAGTCAGAATCGGATCCTGAGTTGTCCTCGTGTGGATCACAGAGAGTTTCCTCAAGAGGTGCTAACGTCCCGTCGGGCCTGACCCCCATCGGCCGGATCACATTCTGCCTATAGACACAAAAACAAGCACATCAGAGATTGTTATCTGGATATCTTAATTCTCTACTACAGTAACCTTCACCTCCAACCTTAGTTATCAAACTCCATTTTCATCCGTAAGTTAGTGACTTCACCGTCACAGTTATCTTTGTACATATTGTCAACAGAATGAACCATTTATTTTGGTAGATGGTGCTTTCAGATCATCACCTCGCCTTAATTTTTGTCCGGTCTTCCAAGCACAAGCGCTAATACGCCACTGTGAACTGAAGTTAGCTTGTCAGTGTTGCTGTGTGTCCAGCTAATGTCACTGTCACCACTTGTTATCTAAGAAACTGAGGGTTTTTACACTCGGTGCCTCGAAGAGCTGCTGTAGCTGTAGAGCTGAGGGGAAGTAAACAGACGTGCAGCCCGTAAAATGGACATACGTCACACTTCATTGTACAAGCAGAAGATGGACACGACCGTCTTTACGGATACTTTAGTAAACAGATGTTATAGACAAAACCCAACTCTGTTCAGGACCCTTTGTGTCCACGGACACTCGTATGAAGGCTTTCACTTGTACATCTTTACTCTCTTTACATCCAAAGCTTGAGGACCCTCACTCAACAACCCCCTTCCCCCCTTCATGGACACTCGGCCCTGTCTGGCCATCCTCCCTGCCCTCCTCCCCTCCTCTTCTGTGGCAGTTTAATTACAGGATCAGCGCTCACACTAATCTCCTCAAAGCCACGGCTGCCCCTTCATCCTAATCCAATTATACCTGCACTGTGTGTCACCACTCCCTCTAAGATGATTTATCAGAGAATTATCCATCAAAGATTTAAAAAGGACCCATTTGCATTCATTTGAAAAGAGATTCAAATATAAATGCCCTTGTAATTCCTGCTGATTCCCGCAATTAAATTGAACTTAGCCTGGGAAATCTACAGGTTAAGTTCTTTAAATGGAGACGGAGGAGACCTATGATGCGGTTAAATCTGAAAATATCTTAAGCCTGCAGAGAGGCACCACCAGTGCACAGCCTCGTAGCACTGCTCAAAGTCGGCAGGTACAAACAAGACAAAAACTAAAAAAAAAAAATATTGAACATCATCTCTCCTAATTAGAGCAAAATGAAAGAAGCCCTCCTCTGCTCCTCCGCGTTGACAGAGGACTGAGACTCTGGCACATGTGAGAGGGGCTGGTGGGTGGGGATGCAAAATATGTGCTAATTGGAGGACCAGTTAAGCAGTTAGGGGAGCACATTCTTGCAGGGCTCTGACCGATCTCCTTAGAGGCCGCAATGAGGAAGCACCTCTCCGTCGTCACCACATCTCCTTTACCGAGGAGGAGAAGAAAGAGGGTGCAGCCTCGGAAAGGAATCTTCCTCTCCTGGGCGCACGTGCCTCATTACAGCTCAACCCCCTCTTTGGCTCAACAATGACGAGGTCAGCTTTCTTGCGTCTGCACATTTGTTCAACCGTGTCTCTTCCTCTTCGTCCACGTTCCACCCAAATTGCTTTGTCTACCTCTTCTTCTGTCTCAGTCCACTCCATGTCTGGCCAGTGACCGACTCCTCAGAATTAGAAGAATAAAGTCAGGACGCACGAGTTATTAAAACTGAATGCGGCACATAAAGGCAAGCCGGCTGTGTGTGCCAATTAGGTGATAATTAACGGAGCGCTGGTAATGATGGTGCAGTGGCGTGCCGGCAGCCTCCCTTTACCTCGGCTGAATGCTGCGGCGTGCTGGAAGTCCCGGCCTAATTGAAGCCAGCAGCTAACGGCAAGAGATTCTTCCTTTGATGAACGGGTTGGCAGGGAGCGAGCTCACCGTTACCTTTGTACAAACTTGACTAATGTTAGCCTCTGCTCGCTGAGGAAAAAGGTCAACACAAATACAACAGGGCTCTTTGCAGAGGAAACAATAACGAATATGAATAATTTGAGCAGGGAAGCAACAGAAGAAGTTCATCATCGAACAAAAGAAGCGCAGTTCATTATTTGTCTCAAACTTCTGTGGCATCCTTTGTTTGTCTTGTTTGTTTCCTTCTGAAAAACATTTTTCCTTTCAGTCTCTCCATTGACTTTTACGTTATATACCAGATGCCAGACACTGTTAAAATACAGTACCAAACATCTCTAAAATTTGTCAGCAGATTTTTTAACGAAATCTGGTGGAAAGTCGGGCAGAATAAACCACAGGCGTCTCCTATCACCAGGTATATCTAAAGAAATACTTGGACTTGCACTGACAGGCTGTATTTGTACTTTAATGTTTGTTTTTTCACCACTGGAAGAGTCAGAGAAGATTTATTAATCTTTTTAAGCATTTATATCAAGGACTAATAATTACAGAGGGAAGTTTCATGAAGTCTGGTCTAATTAAAACCTATATAAAGAAAACATAATCGAATTAAAATATTTCTTTTCTTTTTGTCATATGTGCCTGGTATTTTAGTTGTACTCCATGTGGCTTGGCGTGCTTACTTTAAAGGTCCAGTGTGTGGCATATTTTTTTTATATTTTATGTATCGTTGACGTTGGTTTTAAGTGTTTTTATATATGCTTTGCTATATGTACAGTATTGCTGCTCCGTTGTATTTTATGCGTCTACTGTAGTGACAGTCGTTACACAGTTAAAAACTAGCCTGGAAAGCTAAACCAGCATATTTACATACATTTTATTAATGTCCTATGTCTCTGTAACTCTAAACTGTATTAATAAACAAAATAAAACGTCTAGCAGTCAAACATCCTTTGCCTCACACTCCCCAATGGGGGCGAGCCAGTGTTTGACTTCTCTGGGCTCCTGTAGAAACATGCTGCTAAGACAGCAGACCGCTCGTGGAAGAGGAGTCGCTCACTCTGTACATATAAAAAGCTCATTCATCCCCGATTAGAATTCGGTGGGAGCCTTCGCTCCATGTTGTCCCTTCTCTTACTTTTTTCTTGTTGCCTCTGTACCGTAATAGACAGTAGAAAGCTGATTAAAATACTTTTTTGTGAGTATATTTACCTTGACAACTTGTCAAACATATTGACGAGTTCCTGAGCTTCATACTCCTTCTGCTCCTCCGTCATCTCTTCGATGGGGTTTGGCATCGGCTCCTCCACGTGACCGGTGATCGGGTTGATGCTGAAACAAAGAGACGAGCACAGTTAATTCATACATTACAGATGCATACACATTAATGTACTGAACAAGTTGACATCACACTGCAGAGCGCTTACAACGGCTTTGCAGATTTATATTCCTCTGTGTCTGAGTCTTCATCCTCGGAGTACTGAGTCTCTCCTCTGCCTCCTGCGAGAAGTCCTCGAGCCACCAGCAGCCCTGCTGCGTTTCCATATCCTGTGTACTTCAACAGGTTGTCCACTACGAGACGACGCCACAGACACACAAGATGTGACAATAAGTTTTGCTGTAATTACAGCTGCTCACTCGTTCTTGTATTTTCACTGCCCCCCCTCCTGCTCACCGCTTTCTTTACAGAGGACGAAGAGGAACTCTGCAGCCGTCTGCTTCACGCCCATGTCAACATGTGTCATGAGGCGAACCAGTTTGTTTCTGACGGCGGTGCCGATCTCTGGCCTGATCTTCACATCTTTCAGTGGGGGAAGTACCTGGAGATGCAGAGATTTAAAAATCATTCAGATTGCTGTTTCCTATTTATTGTTTTAGATCTAAATCTGCAGGCAGCTTCCGTACCTGAGCTTTGATATATCTACGGATCTCCCTGTGCTGTCTGGATCCTTCGGTCAGAAGGCTGAGCACCGGAGTCAGACCCTCTTTGTAGTTGGAGCCCTGCTTGGAGTGACACAAACCACAGACACTTCACAAGCTGGAACATCGGATAGATTTTAACCAGGAGTGGGTAAAATGAAGGTAAAGACAGGATGAGTAGATCAGACAGTGCTTGACTTTAGCTCCCTGTTTTCAGATCTGAGGTCTACCAGGTCACTACTCTCAAATAATTGCTACGAACAGATATACTGCACAAGTGATCAGTAATTTTCAGTGTGTAAACAACCCTTCTTTCTCTGTATTCGCAGCAGAGGATGAATTTTACCTTGTCGATCCTTTTCTCCATGAAGTCTAGTAACACTTGGATTACATCCATGTTTTTCCCACCATATTTCTCTTCACCTCCCTGCACAGGCAGATCGATCAGCACATCCAGGCAGGACACAGGCAGGTTGTTCAGCAGGTTGACAGCATGGCTGGAGACAAAATTAAAAATGTATATACGCATACATGAACGGGGCGGTAGGACCAGTGATGCTAATGATTTAAAGTCAGGCTGATGTTTGTGTGCACCTGTTAACCATAAAAACTTCAACCCTTGAAATTATTGTTCTCATTTGGAAACTTTAAGCATCCATCTTGACAGAATGTCAGATTAACCGTTCTGCTTTTAACTCAAGTGTCTCATGTGAGGATGTTTTTGTTTTGTTTTGTACGGAAGATCCAAGTAAAGAAGGAAATAATCAAATGTGATAATTACTTTAAACACTTTCTTATATTAATTTATAGAACAATTACTGTGTTGTGATAAGTACCATTACCCTCCCGTTCTGTTACACTAGTAGCTTTCTGACATCTAGTGACACTTTTTTTTTTGTTAACCAGTGGTGCCGGTTCAGGCGTGCGTGAGCTGACCAATCAGAGCAGACTGGGTATGTGGGAGGGGGCTTAAAGAGACAGGAGCCTTCCGGAGTCGAGGCATAAAAACACTGATCTGATCGTAACAAATAAATACTTGATAGTCTAACAATGGCCTCAGTGAGGATGTCTTTTTATTTGAGTGATGGCCACTGGTTTTAAAATTGATTAATATTTTTAAGCACTTTAAATCTACTTATATATCTGGAAATATTTCTTTTAACAACCACATACATGTAATTGTGCTGTTTTCAATATTAAAACAACTTGCTCACACTCCTCTCTTCCATTCAGTCACATACTGGCATTCAAACAACCTGAAACAATGTGATGCCGGTCACTGGGCCAGACTCCCATGACCAATTCAGCCACCGACTTGACAGGTCAAGAGAAACATCAGTCACTTTTACACGACACTGTTTAAATTTCAGTCCAGGGCCACAGATTCTTGGCATTCCTGCATAAATTACCATGAGAAGAAGATACTGCTGCACTATTACGACAGCTAAGAGCATTTAGAGGGTGAGATACCCAACAGGGCACCAAAGTCACATGTTGGTTTGCGTTTTTCCCACGACACTGCGTTCTGCTATCGCACCTATCAGTCCTAATTTGCAGCGAGCCCCTCTCTCACTCACAGCTCCTCGGCGGACACTTAAAGCTCGTCCAGAGGAGGTGCTCACATGCAAATAACAGCAGAGGACAAAGATACAAGCTGGTTCTCTGAGTGGTTGAAGCACTTTGTCGCTCTGTGGGCCTCTTTATGCAAATCGGTTTCAAATGAAGCAGCATTCTAGTTAAAGTGGTAATACTAGTACACACGTTTACGTACCGTGAGCTATGAAACACAGAAGCATCATGTGTAAGAACGCATTAAGGGAGGTGAGGAACGGACTTCCCACCTGTGTGCTTCTTCTGTTTTCTCCTCCGTCTCAGTTTTCAGCATCAACAGATGACGCAGGATGGCAGCGATGAGTCGGAACTGGTGGTCGTCCTCCTGTCAAGTCAAGGATGCACAAAAACATGACTTCCGAGCAGATGTTACATTGTTCAGAGGTAAAAGTAAAAAAGGTAGAAATACTTTAACTACAAGGATATGAAGGATGAAGCAAAGCCTTAACTGCAAAAAGCTCAAAACTCAATGAGCATCACAACTGGTCTACAGCACAAGAATGGAGGAGCAAAAAGATAAAACGACATTAAAAAGCTTTTAGTCTGGATTTTAAAACATTAGAAGGAAGAGGAGGTTTGGACTTCTACAGTTTTGAAGCGGAGTGAAGGGTCAAACACGAGCCTAAGAGCTAATGTGAGTCAGAAAGACTCACACTTTGTTAGATGCTGCGTTTGCCATCATGTGTCTCCTTGTGGAAAATGTTTGAAATACTTTCTTAGACAAAAACCGGCAAGAAGATCAGCAAATCATCTTTAGCTACATCATCATCATCAACAATCCCAATCAAATATCACACATACTTAATGGTCCAAAAGTATTCATTAAAAGTTGCCTCCATTGATTTCATTAAGTGGCTAAATTGCATCATGGGTAATGTAGGCAACTGCTTTTGAAATGCAGTCCACTGTTCTGTCTTTGCACTCTTGTTATGGACAAATAAATACAAGTGATCAAAATCGATCCAGCAGAACCAGAGTTATAACTTTTATTACTCTGCTCTTTCTTCTTCCTTTTCTAAACCTGGCGCCTTTATTACCCACAATGCAACTTGGCTACTGAGTGTCATCACTGGAGGCGATTTTTGATTACATGCAGCGTCCTCTGGAGCCACAAAAGACATCTTAGTCCTTTTTCCCCACATGTGTAGTAGTTCTCCCCGAGACCTGAAAACACACCTTAATGCGTAAAACTGGAGGAGTCGGCCTTTAAATTATCTCTGTGGACACTTTGAGTTGACACAGACGCACAGACGGCTCCGTCCTGATTCTGAAACACATATTCATAACAACAACCCCCCAACTCACCTGATAGTGATTTTATCAGTGCTGGTTGCTGGTTAGAGCTCCTCTCCTGACAGTGTGTGTACTGATGCATTTAAAGTGTGTCTCTTCCTGATGCAGAAATGGTTTGTGACAGATATAATTTGGCCGTTGTGGGGATCAAATGCATGATCCCTGTGGGGGATCCCTTGATGCCTTTTCCTGTAACATGACACACTTTCACAGACCAATAACACACTCACCTCACCACCAGTGTAAGACAGCGTGAGGTTGAATGAGGCTTTGAGCGCCTCCATTGCTCGCTCGTTGTCCTCTGCAGGCATCGGCAGGGCCTGTGAGTCTGGACTGGCGGCTTCGTATGGACCGACCCAGCGCACATCCAGGGTGTGCTCCAGCACCTCCGACAGCAGTCTCACAGCATGCCACTCTCTCCTCAGGACCCCTCTCAAATCAGGTCTCAGGGCAGACAGCAGGAAGAGGAGGCGCAGCGAGAACAAGCCCACCTCGTGGCGCCATGAGCGGGCGGTACGCAGGCTGGCACACAGGCCGTGAGCCAGCTGCACGTCGACACTAACCTGCTGGGCTGCAGGGCTGTTGTAGACCACATTGCACAGGCACTTCAAGGCCTCCACCACCACCCTCTCCTCCTCCTCTGACAGGGTGTCTTCCTGAGAGCTCTTCTCCTCATCACCTCCTTCCTCTCCAGTACGCAGCCTCGCCATCCGTCCCAGGATCATCATGCCCTCCCTGGTGGCTACAGGTGCGAGGACACGCTTGTCTCTGGACAGGATGCGGAGTGTCTCCAGACATGTCTTCTGGCAGCTGGGCGGCACCTGCCTCCCGAGGACTGTCAGCACACTCTGACACAGTTTCTGAGAGGACACAGACAGGAAACATTACAGATTGTTACTTTACTGAGCTACCTCGGTCATCTAATGAACAAAATGCTCAGATAAGCAGCACTTACACTCCGCAGGGCTTCTTCTTTTGGTTCAAAAGCGAAAGTGTGACTGTTCTGAAACACAGAAGATGCTCATTGTGGACACTAAACAACTCAGTCTGACATGTCACAGACTAACACACGTTATTACAAGTACACCTCAGCCCCTTTAAAGAGGAAATGGGTTATAAATGGCAACATATTTTCCAGGGAACGTTTAGAAAGTTAGCTAATATTGCTGTATAGCTAGCTAACATGATACGTGAGCAGGCAGCATTAGCATTGCTGTTATCAATATACGTAAGTCCTATTTGCCTCATTCAAATATTTGGTGTGATATGATTAAACAATGCAACCTAAGATATCACATGACAGCGCTAACATCTTAGCTTAGCTGGTCAGTGGGATTCTCAGCAAACTCAAAGCTAGCCGTTTAGCTAGCGAGCTAACGTTAGCAGCGCCGTTTGTTTTGGTTTGACGTGAAAACGAGCGGAGCCGCGACTCACCTCTCGATTATACTGCTGCAGCAGCGCGTCGAGCTCCTCTTCGTTGGCAGTTTCAAGCTGCGAGAGGATATTGTTCAAATCCATGGTGGATGTCTGAAGAAAACGGAGGGCTAGCTTGGTTTTTGACGGCGACCAGTTAGTGTAGTGGAGCTAGCTAGCTAGCTAGCTGGTCGGCTAGCTTAATGTGTGTGTGTGAGAGAGGTTTGCTGCTGTCAACAGGGAAACTCCCCTGACTGTCTCCATCACCAGCAGGCTGTCCTCCCTCTGCACTGGGTTTATTCAGTGTTGTGTACTCAATACATAGAGTATAAATACTCCAATCATCAGTCTGGTAGTTTATATTGCATAATATAAAACAAATAACAAATAACCCACAAACACCCTCAACTGTGAGCATGTCTGGATCAGAGTCTTGTTTCCAGGCAGAAAACATGTTGGAAGAATAAATGTTAACAGTCAGATAATTAAGGTTCAGGAGGATAATTGAGATATTATATAGTACAACAGTGAGTTGTATATTAGTGAACATTTATATTTTATTATATTTTATTTTATTATATTTTACTATTATTGTTGTTTATTACAATTCCACTGTCCTTTGGCAGCTGCGATGAAGACATTTTCCCCCGTTTGCAGGAGAAATGAAGGAAATTCTGATTCTGATATATCTAAATACTCAAAAGCATAGTGGATGTCTAATAATAATAATAATAATAATAATAATAATAATAATAAATAATTTCAAATGACCACATTTTGAAGATCTGTTTGATCTGAACATGTAAATTAAACATGTTAAAGGGCGGCTGTGGCTCAGGGGTAGAGCCAGTGTCTTGTTATTGCAAGGTTGCTGGTTCGATTCCCTTGGTCTGCATGTTGAAGTGTCCTTAGGCAAGACACTGAACCCCAAAACTGCTCCAGATGTGCTGACCGGCACCTTGCATGGCAGCCACCGCCATCAGTGTATGTATGATTCACTGTAAGTCGCTTTGGACAATTCGTCTGCTAACTGCCTTAAAAAGTAAATGTACATTGTCTGCATTTTTTTTTCCCCATCTCATGTTGTGGAATGTGAAGATGAAGGAGACGATTTTGGGGTTGTCACTGTGACTTTGAGTGTCATAAAGCCTCAAAAAACAGATTTTTCGTTGTTGGTCTCATCTTTTCTGTCTCTCTCACTGAGATATTGATGGTTACACTCGTTTGCGATTGTTTAACTCAGAATTATCATGTTCAGCCTGATGTTACTGACTCCACAGTGCCTGAATATGTATATGCCAAATATTTAGTTTTTTACTTAAGTAAAGGTAATAAAGGATGAACATTAAGAATAAATACCAAAAGTAAAAATATGTATATCATGTATATGCAGAATATTTCAGAATTCAGATTATAAATATTGATTTAATGTTTGTAAAGGTGATTTGACTACTTAAGTTTATCTGCAAGTTCATTTTCCCCTTGAGGATCAATAAAGTTTTATCTTAATCTTTAAAAATATATCATAATTTACTTGCTGAATTTATTCATAAACATATTATCAAACTAAATCTGCAAAATCAACTCATATGTGAAGTTTTCAAATACTTGCAGTCATGTAAAAAAGTTTATTACTTGCCTCTGAATCGTCGAGGAGCAGAAGTATAAAGAAGCACAAAGTGAAAATAGTGCCTCATAATTGTACCTGAGAATAAACAAACTTAGAAAATAAGACAATTATTTTTCTCTTTTTAGTTTTATGAAGACGAAGGTTGAATATTAATTCTTATATTAATCTGAAATGTCTTTTTGTCTTGTAGATTTATAAACTAGTTGGGCAGCTTTCAGACACAAACTTACAAACAATATTGCACCGAACAACCGAACCTTCATCAACAACATGTAAAATTAATCTTGAGTTACTTCAGTATTGTTTGTAAGTGCTGTGTGTATTTTATCCGTAAATTAAAACTGTGTGTCAGAAAATATAAATCAGTTGAAGTTGTCATTGTAATGTCTTTTGATTTTTTCCCCTTTTCTTAGATTCATCGTGATTGTTGAAGAAATAAACTTGAATCTCTGGATTTAAAAAATAAAAAGCGAGTTTTTGTATAAGCAGCTCACGTCTCCCACAGCTGACAGCTGACGTCCTCCTGCTCACCCTGCATCACCAATCTTCCTCTGAAATCTGCAGCGGATATTGATAATGACACTCAGGTCAGGTGATTAAATCACAAAAGCGCCATTTTTGTATTTATTTATTTATTTATTTATTCTCTGAACAGGTTTTTTTCTCGGGTCGTGAATCCTGCAGGTTCTTGGAGACAAACAACACAGAAGGATCTATGTTCCAATAAACACAAACCTCGGCGGGGGTCAGGGGTCGAAGGTCACGGGACTGAGGTGCAGTGACCCCGGCACAGCAGGACATTCTCTCTATAGAAATGTAATTCTTTCTGCTGTGGGCCTCGAACCCGCCCCCCGCTGTGTTGTCACCGCATGAGGAGAGAAGTAAAAAGACGACTTCAGAAAATGTTTTTTCTTTTTCCAACACGGTCGATAACAGCTGTCTTAGTCACAGCTGATTATCAAAGGCTGGAAAAAAAGCAGGACTGAAGTAATTAATGTAATTGATCCGGCGCTAATACTGATGATAATAGTGAAGTAGATCAAATAATGTGTTTACACACTTATATTAATATATTTGATATTTGGTGATGTTGTTTTTGTGCATGATTTTATGTTTTTTTTCACACATTAAGAATAAAGAAAAGAGAAAAGACGACGACTTGACAAACACGACTCACTGTGTTTCAAATTGTGAAATTATTTATGTCCCTCCACAAACACATCAGCTGTGATAGTTTAACAGTCACCACAGACGGTTTCCAGTGCTTTTATTTACAGAAAAGTGACTAGACTTCATGTTACTGTACACTTTGATATTTTCCATTTTTTTATAAATACCCATAGGGTAATAGGTCCTCAGTAGCATTGAGTGCATTATAAAACACACAACCCTAAGTTAATGTGTCTCTTACTAACCATACAAAACAGAGAACAAAGTACCAATTGTAACATAGAAAATAAAGGATACACCATGTTACAAAGTTACAGAAAATACATACTATATATAATATATATATATATTGTCACAGGAAAAACAGCAAAAAAGATTGCGACAGAATACACTCGCACTGTTTGTTTTTGAGTCACAGCATTCAATCATTAAAAAAACTATCCAGGATGAAGACGCCTTAACGCGCCGATCAGGTCTTTCACCAGTTTCTGTGATGTTGTTTGTTGTTTTTATGACCGCTGGCCCCTAAAACAGCAGCGTTAAGGCGGTTACAGTTCATCCTGCAGCAAACAAATGTGCTGCAACGAGCCCGTCGACAAGATGTCGCGCTGAGCGAAGAGAGGAGACAGCGGCGTCACTGAGATTGTACTGGTGTCAGTAACAGCTTGCAGCACCCTGATCCGACTGAGGGCTGATCTGTGCGCTGACGTGTGAGACTGACGAGGGAAACTCTGGCAGAGGTGTACATTCCTTAAAACAAAGGCACAGCTTGGCAGCAGCATTGCACTCTTTAAAATGATTTTGCTGCAAGTTTTGAACAATCGATTTGATTGGAAATTGATTTTTTTTTTTTTTGCTCCAGCAGTGAGAAAAAAAACATCAATTGTGGAATAAATTTCATTGAACCTCTGCACGAATTACATCACGATCACTAGAGCGACTGACGTGATGAGTCATTTCAAATAGTCAGTACATCCACACCAGGATTCCTACCACCTTGCCTTGGTAGTCTCCACTCTCTGCTCTTCTTTTTTTTTTTTGATGTACTTGATTGGAAGTGTTCAGAGGCTTTGCATCCACCAGGCTGGCAGGCCTGCAGCTTGTACACGACGGTCTGAAGCAGCGTCTGCCGGCTATTTGGCCCAGCCTGTGGTCGCCTCTCCGTTGATATAGGCGAAGCCGGGGAAATGCTGCGAATGTTCGTACTCTGAGTTCCTGCGTGGGCCCAGCGGAGAGTACATGTCCCCAGAGGCGGCATAGCGGGATGAATGCATAGGTGGGCTGGTGTAACAGCTGTTAGCTGGCGACACATCTGGCCACCGAGGAGCAACAGGTGCGGGGTGCAACCGAGGAGTGCTGCTCATCAAGCAAGGCTCCATTCGAGACATCTGGCCGTTGAGCTGATACTGTGGAAGAGAAGAAGAAGAAGGCGAGGATGTTATGGTGATGCAAGCGTAACATGTACAGTGAATAGCTTAGCATAAACTTTAGCTTGGCTCTGTGAAGAGATACTGCAGCACATAAACTCTTTCCTCCTGCCTTCAGTCTTAATGATAAGCTAATCAGCTGCAAGCTATTCCCCCATACATGACGACCGGATATGAGAGTGGGATCAATGTTCTCAGAAACCTATTATCTATAGTTATCTCAGGTAGCTGCACAGTTAGCAGTCCGGACCAGGAGTTAGCACCAGAGGCTAGCACGCGAGCTATAGACCGGGGCTAGCTCGTTAGCATGCTAATGTCAGTAGATATCTCTGCAACACAATACACAGATGCCAGAATATCAGAACGGTTATTTCTTCCCATTCTGTTGATAATTTTAGTGAGATTTTGGTTGTTTTGCAACTAAAATTCTTACATATTGCACCTTTAAAATCATTATGTAAATGACAGACATTTGTTTTTCTGAATTTAAATCACAGCAAACGTGGAGAAGAAATAGTAATGACCCATTGTAACCCATTTTAAACATAAACAAATTGGTTTCAGGTGCACCGATGAAAACGTTGAGCAGCACTTGGCAGATTTTTGGGCACTCGTGTTGCACCATGGAGCCCCAGAAACACAGAAGAAAGTGCTACCTTTCTCTCATCTAAGTGTCTTTTTTTAAAATGTCGAGCTATTCCTTCAAAATGTTTCTCCACAATGTCTGGAGCTAACTGGCCTAAAGGTAGACATTGTCCTCAGAAGAAGCTGCGGCCCTGCTGATTTCATATTTGACGCTATGTTCGTCCTGGAGCGTCGCGGTTTGATGTGACCCTGCTGATGGTAATTTCCTGTCAGGGGAAATTGCTTCACAAGTTGTACCACAGTGGACAGAATAGAAAATTAAGCCACTTAAGAAAATGAGCAGAGAAAAGTAGGTTTCCTGTGTTATATTTGTTGCCTATGGTGACTGAGCCCAACAGCTCCGACTAAATCTGCCTGTTGACAAGAATATTTTGGACAGATGGGGATCCGACAAAGTTTCGTGTCGGTCTCGGCTCCGTCCCAGACCTCTTCGCAAGGACAAAGCGCCGGCATTGTGCCCGATTTAAGCTCAGACGGGCTTAAAAAAAAAAGGTGGAAGTAGGACCCCTTTTCCCTTTTCTCACTAAATATAAACACGACAGTCGCCTCCATTATAAGGGATCGCGGCATGGAAAAAGACAGTCAGTGCAGGTCAGAGAGCAGAACAGACGGCTCAGCTGCCTCTTGTTCACAAGCAGAAAAGAGACCATTGAATAACAATATTTTAATAAACGCCCCCTTGCCCTGCTCTGTGGCTACTGGCTCAAACAGATGAAGAGACTATTGAGAGCTGGAAAGAGGAGTAACAGAGCAGGGCCCCTCTTGGCCCCAGCCGAGCCACCTTTCACTGTCTGCTTCCGCTGCGTGGAGAGGGTGATTCGGGGACTTTTGGAAACACTGCGACCGCTGAGGCCCAGCTGATCTCCTCCCACTATAAAGGCAGCGGAGGTTCGAGGGCCCTTGACAGGAAATTACCATCAAAAGAGTTAAATCACACCGGTCGCTACACGAGCTGTAGATCAATGACTCCATCTCATCCTCAGTAACCTTTTTTTTTTCCCTTCTCATGTTTAAATCTTTAGTTTTTCCGTTTAAAGGACAGTTTAAGTATTAAAGGGACAGACTGATGTTATTTATCCACAGCAGCTCAAAGTGTAACAACCTTTCACACGCATCGTCCGCTAACATCGACGTAGTTCTATCTTTCTGGACACATTTATACACATACGCTACTATTTCTTCTTCTACTGTACTGCAGACACACACAGTTCACCCATTAGTTTGAGTTCAGACACAAACATATTCAACAGCATCGCAAACATATTCAATTGTTGTCTGTATGCTTTATGTTTATGTTGGTGGAAAGTGAATCTAATCACAAAAAGTCCTTTACTTAAATACAAATTAGAGGTACATTTCTTCAGCTTAGTTATTTAGTATTTCCATTTTATGTGATTTTTACTCAATTCCACTTAATGTAAGAGAGAAATATCAAACATTTCACTCCATTTGCCTGGAAACTACAGTTACTTTGCAGATAAAGATTTTGCAACATGATTTTGCAACACATGAAACATTTTTGCACATTATAGAAATAGCTCGTATAGAAAGTTGGTTCACCTCCACCTCTTTAGAATGCAGCTCATACTTTACATCAATTAAATATGAATAAAACTATAAAAATCAAGCACATAGTAACAACTAATGCTCTGAAATGTTTTGCTTTTGAGTGTTTAAGTCAGTTTTGTGGAAAAACTTCTGTTTGTTTAATTGTTTTCATATTGTAGTTTTGTTACTTTGTCAGTTTTATATCTTTTTGCTGTTTTAGTGCCCTGAATGTAAAAAGTTTGAGTTTTTATAAATGAATCGATAACTTTATAGATTTCCATGTGGGTTACAAAAGGATTTAAAAACACTAAGCAAACGTATTAATTGACTGACGTTCATCTTAAATGCTACTGAAGGTCAGTTCTTGGGGGACGGACACTGACCTGTGCAGACGAGCGGTGGTAGGCGGAGTAGTGGAGCGGGGCTGGGATGGTCGGCTCGTGGGCCAGATTGGGATACTGGCTCTGGATGGAGTGAGGATGCTGGTTGGTGTAGCTGCCGTAGTTGTAGCTCCCAGTGTACCTGGAATGGAGTAAACAACATTCGTTCAAGACAACATAATCAAAATGTTTCCAAAAGTTGGAATTTTAACACTAAGATCATAATTACCCATGCTCCTCTCTGTGGGTGTAGACTGGCATCCGGTGGGTGGAGGAGGGAGGTGGGACTGGAGTGCTGTTCCTCATACAGGACAGCTGCTGCCCGGCCTCTGGAGTGGAGCCGCCTGCTGTTGTCACTGTGTATGTAAGGGACCAGGTATATGACTGAACAGCGCCTGGCAGACACATATATGGACACAGAGACAAATATGTTGGCGCAAAGGAACTAATGTGCTTCTCTAAGATATCTGCGTGTGACTGTGAGCTCTGTGTCACCTGTGGTGGTGGTGGGGACGCCGCTGTACTCCGGGGACACGGCTGCGGTCGGGGAGCTGGCCGAGGAGACGCCCACCGAGTGGACCGAGCGAGCCGGGGAGAAGGATCCTGGAGACGGCGAGGTGGGGGTGGTTTCTGTCAGCGTGAACTCCTCCTCTCTCTCTGCTGAAGGTGTCAGGACAGGAATGAACATTAGATTACAGGGATCTCGTGCAAAGTACGATTCTGCTGTTACTTTAAAACAACTGAACTAGTTGTGAGTCGCACCTGAATGCGTATAATTAAAGTACATACACGAGGGAAAAGCATATGTACATAATAAAGTGAGTGTCTAATACAGAAACAGTGAGGTTGACTCAAAAATATTCCAAAGCAGTGATTGTTTACTATCATTCAAACTAGACACATATTACCGTAAATTATATTTAGAAAGGTTTGAATCAGTGAGCTTCCTAACAACTAATGACACGACTTTAAAAACTGAGTACAACTTAATCTGTAAGGTCGAACATTGTCAGAAAAAACACTGCTTATCTTACAATCTACAATAATACAAACTGTGTTTTAAATGCTGTGTGTCATAATGAACATCATCCCACAAAACATGACAACAACATGATAAAAGGCCTGTGGTTGTGTGACATCTCACAAATAAAAGTTGTTTTTCAAAACACTTGACCAGAAGGAAACTACATTTCAGTGCATATTCTGCTAATATGCTGTTTAAATGTGAACATTAAAGTAGATGTATTTTTCTCTCCTTCAGTGTTTTACATACAGAGGGTGCTTGTGCATGTTAACGGTCTTGAAAGTTAAAAAGGTCCAAGTCGGCACCAACAGAAGCTCCTCTCTCCCACAGAAAACACTGCTACTGAAACGCCTCGTCAGCAGTCCCGCCTTTAATTCCGTGACTTTGTGACATCACACTATGTCACCACGTCACAAAGTCATGGAATTAAAGGCGGCTAATTTGGCATGTAAACTTTAGCACAGCTGCTCTGTTGTTGTTGTTGCTGATGCTGGCTCAGGTGTGGGTTAGCTGACCAATCAGAGGAGACTGGGTATTCAGGAGGGGGAGGGGCTTAAAGAGACAGGAGCTAAATAATAGGATGACAAAACTGACGGAGATATTTACTGTCGTGATCACTACAAGTAAGTGTAAGTACAAGTGGCACACAAACGAGGTCTCTGTTTCTGGCAAGTGAACCCATCATATGCTCCCGAAATTCTCATGATTTGGTTTCATGCTGCAGATTATTTTTTTGAGAGCACAGAAGGATCTTCATGAACAAACTAAGCTGCTGCTTTTGTCTGAACAACAAAACCAAAACCAGTTATTTCGTTTATTTTAACATAAAACAAAAAAAAGCAGCAAATTCTCACAACTCTTGAGCTGGAACCACAGTGACTAGTGATTTTCTTCTTTTATGATTTAAACAAATAACTCTACATAGTTGCCGGACGAAGGTAGCAGCCTCACCTGTGCTGCCGTCTCCCTTCATGGCCCTCATGAGGTCGTTGGCTCTCTCCTGGCAGTGCAGGGACTCCAGCAGGTAAAGCACATAGTCATCAAACATGAGGTGGATCAGGTGGAAGGAGCCTGCAGACAGATAGGATGAGTTTACCACAGAGGAACGTGTATTTGTGCTACTTGTACCAGAGATGTTTATTGTGAGGACACTGGATCGGACATAACTGATGACGACCATTAAGACTGAAGTGTTTCCAAATAAGCCATCCGTGTGGTGACATCACATCCTGCACGCTGACAGGAGGGTCGCTGTTATCAGAAAGGAGCAAGTCAGATTTTTTCCGTGTGCCGAGTCAGTGCCAGAAATATGTCAGCCGACCCCAAAGGTCGCACGGAAGACGAGGCCGTGGTGTGTGAGGGAGTGTCACAATTGTGTCATTGTGCCGGTCGCCGCCGCTGCCGTGCGCATAATAAACACTTGTGGCCATTCAGGAGCAGCAGTGGTGTAACACTGACCCGTCGTAAAATGGAAAAGACAGGCAAACACGTCGGGAGGAGGGGAGGGCCGGCTTTTGTTAATTAGCTGTTTGTGCAGAGAGACCTGCTTTATCAAAACACTGCAACCAGCTGTGTCTTTGATATTCACAGACAGGAAAGAGGAGCCATTTTCTTTTCTTTCATTTTTTACAACTCTTCGCTTATTGCACAACAAGGTCGAGCACAACAGGCCAATTACAGCAGCCATTTTACGTTTTCTCCCGTTTCCTCCTCATGACCGACTTTAGATTCACACAGCAGAGGAATCTTGAACCTGTGCAGACTTAAAACATAAATATAAATGTAAATGTATGCCGGCTTTAGCCGTCAGTGGTGATATGAATGTTTGATGTTTTCTTTCTTTATTTTTGGAACAGACTTGTCTGAATGTCTGAACAGCAGAGCATTAAAGGACATTCCTGCTTAGTTAAATTACATTTTTAATTTGTTGTAATTCTATTTCTTTTATTTTGTTTGTTTTCAAACAATGTTGGTGAGTAATTCCATTATGCTTATTTCTTACGGCTAAAGAACGACAGTCCACTGATGTGACAAATCTGAAGTTACAAACATATTGCTTCATTAAAAACATCAACATTTTGTTTAATGTGAAACAGAATTTAATCAGAAGAAACTAAAGAAACCAGCAGATTCAATGTTTATCTCTGAAGAGGAAATACTTTGTTATGTGATATAACACACGTTATATGTGTTATTGATTGTTTTGGCAAAATTTAAGGCAATTTCATGTACTGTTGCTCATCATAGGGAGATTTCCAGGATATAGTTTTCAGTAAAAAGTCCATTTAGTTAAAATCTCTTTTGTTGTGGACTCTCAACATCCTTCACATGTTCCAGGTGTTTCAGTCCTTCGTTTGTCTGCTGTTGGTTTGTTTAAACTAAATATAAACCTGGATGTTCTTCATGTTTTCATGTTTCATGCTGAGGGTGTCAGAGTTATGGATCCTGTTCTCTGTGTGTGTATAATGTATGTTTTTGTGTTGGACTATCACAATAAAGATAGAAGCTTGTATTGTTGCAGATTATTATTTGACTGATGACAAAGATATTTGTTTGTAGTCTAAAAAGTTTTGATTCTTTGTGTGCTGCAGGGGTGTTTTTGTCATCTTATATTTCTGTGTAAACAAACAGTAAAACTTAACTGCCATATTATGTAGTATTATGTTGATAGTTATTTATTCTAGCTAATCTATTTATTTTTAAACGTTAACATGCAATAGTTTAGTTGTGTATTTATAGAGGAAATATAGCCCTGTATTAAACAGTTCATTTATATGCATTTTAGATTGAATTCTTATCCATTTTATTCAAATTAAGATATTTAAATAAAATACATTTAAATAAAAAATATTTCAATAAAAAACAGATTCTTTCTCCTGACTTTCAATTCAATGTAAAAAAAATAAATAACATTGAATAAAGCTAAAATCATTTTATGGATTATTTTTCTATTGTTGAACACTATTTAATGTTGGTAGTTTGTGCTCCATATCATGACGGAGGCCTGGATCCAGCCCAGTGCACGACACAATAAACACTACAGTTCATGCTCATGAAGCGCCGCCTCAGATGTGTGTTTCTCCGTCTGGTGCGTTAAGTAATGATGACAAAGCGTCGGCAGCTCACCAAAGCTGGGCGCGCTGTGGAGGGTCATATCCCGGATGACTCTGGTCCCGAAACACGACCACATCAGCAGGAACTGTTGGGCCACCTTCTTCAGGCACCCGGGCCTCTTGCCTGCCACCTAGAGAGAACATTTCCATGAGAAAAGGGGGGGAAGGGTCGGGATGCCGGGGTAGAATTAACCCCTGGGTCCGCATTGGGGCTTAACCCTCAGGAACGAAAAACATGTCAACAAGTCAACTATTTAATTTGCCCCAAGGGACACGCCTTCCTATTGAACTATTGTCTGGCCGGTCCAAGACGTTGCCAGGGCGACCAAATTTTACAAGCCCATATCTGGCACATAATGGACGCAAATGGGAAGCTTGAAGACATCATTAACTGGGAGGATTGCAACCTAAGTGCCTCTGAGTAAGAAAGACAGGCAGAGACGTGTGGCCTCCAGCCGCAGGTGTCTCCTCGACTACAAACTAATCAGACTTCTGCTGCGCAAAACACTTCAGACATTCAGCTAAAATCACAGCTCAGCATCAAGAATATGTTTAGTTAATTTGTGGAAGTTGAGCAAAAGATCTTTTATGTAAAAATGCGGACTGATATCAGGATTTAACACCTTTTAAAAAAGTTTTTGCTGACCTTGACGACACAGCGGTCCACCATCGAGTCCAGCCACTCGATGTACGCCTCGATCGGAGACTGCTCCTCCAGTAGACGGTCAAACTCCTGATACACTGTGAAAGCAGGAAGAACGTCAGGTTACACGATTTTCTACATCACCTGAAAAAACTTGGAGGCATCTCTGTGCGACAACTGCTCTGTATGTGTGACCTCTGATCCCGTCAGGGCGGATTCAGAGGAGTGAGGCAGGAGTGAATCGGAGAAGCTCCACGGGGTGTTTCAGAGGAGAGTGAACTTGTTTAACCTTTTGGTCTCCATCATTAACGCTTTGACTCTACCGGTCGTGGGAATGATTGCCTCTATGTGTGTTTTGTTTGTGTGGAAGTGGAGTGTAACTCTCTCTCTCCAGCTCATACGCGTGAACCTACAGTGGATAATAAGCTGCCGGTGCTCCTCCTGCGAGTCCTCCATGGTGTAAAGTGTCTGCTTGGTGATGCTGTTCAAGTCCACATTCCTCCAGTCCTCCAGCATTTGAAAGGTGATGTCGGCGCTGTTTATCACAGTCCGCGACGCCTGCGGACAGATACATCAGCAATATTACCAACACGAGCATACCCACATCCCTTATCAGCTGTTTGTTCATATGGATTTTTATTAAAAAAACACATTCAGAGCGTGAGAGGCACCTGACATAGATGGTTTAGGGATGTTTGTCGCTTTAGAATCTGAGAAAATCTCCTGGACACTGCAGACAAAAAATGAGAAGAAACATGGTTAAGATTTCTGTTTAAATATATAAAAAATGGCTCCAGCCACTGAAAAAGATGTTAAGTGGATTAAATACTTACATTCAAACTTGATATTCCTCAGGTTTTCAGGAAGGTCGTGAAGTGCTATTTTTAGCCACTCGTCGAGCTGTTTGGCAAATTTTCTAATAACCTGAGTCAAACTGTTCGAGCGAGGGAAAGAACGAAACACAATTAATATCTTAGACTCCGTTCGTGACATCATTTAGGAAGCAAGAACAAATGTTTTCATCTCTAGATAATAAATAATAAATAAGTGTTTTTGGTTTAGTTTAGTGTTTATGGGCGCAAAGTTCCCAGAATCCAAAGTGAGATCTTCAAATCATTTTCTTTGACTGAGCAAAACATAAGTAAGTGCAACCAAGGAACCACAATATGATGAAGAAGAATGAGATCTGATTAAAAGATACAGAAAAAAAAACAGCAAGGCGACCTTGAGTCACATTGCTGTTTCCAAGTTTAATAAAGTTCATGGTATTTTTAATAGGAAAGAAACTTTGCAAGTGACTTTAAGTGATGAACAGCTTAATTTCCTGAAGTCCACGATAGACGAAGACAAAGAAGACGAAGAAGAAGAGGAAGACGACAGAGAAGAAGAAGAAGAAGAAGAAGAAGAAGAGGACAGAGAAGAAGAAGACGGAGAAGAAGAAGAAGCAGATGAAGAAGAAGATGCATCACCCTATCCAGCTTAAGTAACAGCAGACAGGAAAATGGCACAAACACTAATTTGAAGTGTTAAGGTAACAGCAGGCGCTCACCTGTCAGGCAGTGCTTGCAGGACGGTGGGCATCAGCACCCCAGAGATGGCCTTGTAGAGGATGGAGTCACAGACGCCCACGATGTTCACCACCGTGGGGGAGCTGAGGACAGGCAGCATGTGGGGCGGCATGCCCTGCCAGAAGTGCAGCAAGAAGCTCTGGACCTGAAAGTATCACAAGTGTTATTACGCGTTACAAGAAAATAAAAGATCAGCCGCACACAATCAAAGTTTTTGTTGAATCTAATGAGTAAAATGGAAGCTTGCCTCGTCAAAGTTGGCTCGAATCACAGTGTCCAGTATCCTCTGACAGTGCGTTCTGTACATCATGATGAAGGTTGACACCTGCGGGCAACAACACATCATTAATCTCACTGCATCACAAACTTAATAGCTTTTTTTCTCTTTTCGGGGGGGGGAAAGTGGGAAAAGAAAAGTGGTACAAAAACAAGAAAATAAATCTCGCACAAAGCATGTGAGCCAATAAATACATGTTACAGGTCTGGGCTGGAGCGGAGTGATATAAAACCAGCTTTAGAGATCAGCAAAAACACAAACCATTTAAAATCATGGCCCCTCTTTAAGAGCCGGACAGCTAGTGCCTGTCCTTTGTCCATCGCTAGATCTTATTATCTCCCCCAAAAGATTAAGAGTTAGTGAGGAGCCAGCATATAAATCCTCAAGGTCCTTCTCTAAATGCAAACCCAGTGAAGGTCCCGGGGCAGATAAAAGGCTGGAGCCAGAGGGGGCGCAGAGACGGTGCGATGGCAGGGAGAGGTGGGAGGCGGAGGCTGGGGGGGGAGGGGGAGGCTGTAAGGATGGACTTTTAAAACTCCTGTTTACCCTCTCTTCTGGCAGGCTGGCAGGCAAATTTAGGTCTTTGACATTTGGAAACTCTGGCAGGAGCGTCCCCAGTTTGGAGCGCGGTGAATACGCCACTGTCTGCTTCGTGACCTCTTTCTTCCCCGTCTCGTTCACCCACGCCGCTCCCTTCTTGGAGTACATCACGTCATAATACTGAGAGGTCTCCTTCACCGCGATGCCGTAGTAGTGGTACCTGAGGAGGGAAGAGGGCCGACAAACGGGTGAATGGCAGCTTTTTACTGCGAGCAGGATCATTATAGGAGAAAACACAGTGAGAGAAAAACAATTCGTACGCATTTTATTTAACATTAAATACAAGTATGTCTTTCTAAGATATTTGCTGTAAAAGTTCTTTCTGGTTTAATCTCATCAAAACGTGAATGTAGTCAACAACAGGGCTGATACTTATAATTATCTTTATTGTTGATTAATCTGTGGAATATTTGCAAGTTCAGAAAAATGGTGAAAAATGTTAAAGGCCAAGAAAACGTCCTCAGATGCCTCATTTTAGCTACAACCCAAAGATAAAAAAACCTGAAAATAATCACATTTAAAGAGCTGGAATCAGATTTTCGGATTTGGAGTTTTTCCCGTAAAAATATGTTACTTAATATGTTATTAATCAAAATAGCTGGTGATTCATTTAAAAGTTTACAACTAACTGATTAATTGTTTCAGCACTTGTCTATAATTTGCATCTTTGCAATATAAAATGTGACAATGTGACTTTCGTAACAGGTATAAACTAACAAATAAAGTGTAGACTTAGACTTTTAAGATTAAAACTCAGAATTTTAGAAACTCAGGACCACAGTTTAAATGATTTAATGTAACTTCAAGTGTCGTTTTCCTTTCTCCTGCTTCATTTAAGGCTTAAAAATGGCACTTTGTAATCTTATTTTATAGACTTTGTTTCTGCACGCTCCACGTTTTGTTTTGGTGCATGTAGGAAACCAAACCAGACTTACTTGGACTGCCCTCTTGTCCCGAGTCTTCTGGTGGTTAACGCTGGAAACTGTTGTCTGATGATCTGTTCAATGTAGAAGAGAAAAAGTTGTCAGGTTTAACTTTTCCTTACATCAGTTTCATGTCAGTCTTTCACTGCAAATCATTAAAGTAAAGAGAAAAAGGAAAAGCAGGTGGAAAGATGAAGATGTTCTTAAAATATGAACTTGTTTTTTTGTTTACTCGTTGGATGAAAACACTGTTGAAATACGTTTTACATGCAGAGTAAATATATGCAACCTGACTTGACTGCACTTGCACAGGATCTTGAGCTCTGTATGAGAAAGAGTTTAATAAAGTTTGTCAGGAGAACGACAGAATCTGAGAGCTGAGTCCACGGGGAGGTCTGCGAGGGGAGAAAAAAGGCTTTGAGAGCCATCCATTTATGACATCCAGGGGTATTACTTTTCTTTTTCCCCTATATCAACAGTCTCCCCTCATCCATCCTCCCACCCATGCTCTCTCCTTCTCACTCTCTTTCTCTTCTCCACTCCCTCCTTCTTCCTTTCCTCTCTTTTTGTCCAAAAGGAGATTGGCTCCTCGGTCCGGCTCCTGGTGCAGAAACTTTAGCAAACAGTGTAGCTCTCCATTGTGTGGGATGAAAAAAGAGGCCAAGCTGTGAAGTTTCTGTCAGGCCCCGCTTGATAAATGAGCAGACAGGGAGGCAGTCCGGGCCCTCTCTCGTTTTTTTGTCCTGAATCAATGAAGCCTTCCTAAAGGACACCCCACACTGCTCCAGCCACTGATCTAACATTCCGCAACATCTCACCCTTCCAAATTTCCTTTAATTACACATTAATCCAGGCCCCTTCTCTTTTTCAATATCTTCCGACAGGAGCTGCGGAGGGGCGGGGGTGGGCCGGGTTGGGGGTTGGGGCCGGAGTCCAGAGTACAGGGGATGGCTGGGGGTAGGAAGGCTGAGGAACTTCTTGGGGTTGTGGGAACAGACGAAAGCACATCTCCTTTGGCTCTAGATTAGGTGTTCAGTGAACGGCCGCGGAGCTTTGCTCGCTTCACACTGAGCTGCAGTTGATATTAGTTCAGCAGCAGCCAGAGCCGCGGCACAAAACCAAGCCAGGCATGAAATGGTCAGACTAACGCTGACTGCCGATTCAGTTTAGTGTGTGAGATTATTGCCTTTAAAGAAGGAGTCTTGTTTTCGATCTTCTTCTGCTCTGAGTCAATTTATTCTGATTGCTTTAAACTTACTGTGCATAAATAAATGCATATTAAAAACCCTGAACACCTTATTCTTTTTTTAAATAAATTCTCAACTACACAACATTAATTTTATATAAGACACCAGCTACAGATCTTAACAACTTTCATGTGTTTTCAAGACATTTTTGGAAAGCTTTACCTTTCCAAAGCTGGCCGCGTTCACCGGCTGCGTGTCGTGCTTTTCACTGAAGTCCAGGTAATGCATGTAGAGGGCACTTCTGGGGATGCACACACCTTCGGCTATCTCGTAGTTCTCCTCTAGCCTGCGAATGACAACAGGAGTGATCAGTGCGGCAGATAAACAAATGTAGAGGTTGGAGAGTCGTTAATATGAAATGAGAGAGTCACACCAGGGGAAAAAAGGCCTCTTATGATCATGGAAAATTGTTTGTTGTTAAAAATGCAGCGATTTAATGCGTAAATGTTTTGAAAGCCAAATCACATCGATGTCAACAAAAGGAGTCAGTGCATTGGAAACGGATTATTTGATGGTATGTCATGTTAAAGTTAGAATTGTATTTACTTGAGACAGAGTATAAATTAACCAGATTCAAAACTACAGTCATGTAAAGTGAAACAACAGAAGCTTCAAGTGCATTAAATCAGTGTCATGTCTGCACACAACACATCATCACATCAGACCACATGTGGCGTAAATCTCATTTAGCGCACATTAAACATTAAATTATTACACAGACATCAACACCTGAGCTGTACCTCATGATACTTTGAGAGTGATCATGTGTTCAGACTTTCATCTGGTTCCTGTTCCTGCATATAAACGGTTTCTGAATTATATTTGCCATTTTGCTGTTAAATTGATTGGCGCCGGTGAACAATTTAAATCTCTATTAAATGATAAATATTCAATATTCGCATCAAATCACTCTCTCTCTTTGATGTGAAAGGGTTGCTAGTAAGAGAGAGTGAGGCGTCACAGTAACTCATTTTCCCAAATTGATCTGATTTAGTGACATTTTGACATATTCTGCATGTCAATAGTGAGCTGAACATGCAACTGTAAGACTTTTTTATAGAGCTCTCTCTGGTGTTGGTGATATAACCGGTGTGACAAGTGCGTCAGTGTAAATTGCAATGAGAAGCAAAAGTTGCATTCTGCTGTGTCTGCTGGTTTTTCACCATGACAGTGATTTGTCATCCCTTATCTGTCCAACAGGTCCCTCTGTGTGAAAAAAAGGCCTCCTCCTCTCGTGCTCCTCTCTTTTGTGGCATCCCCCAGGGGTCTATTCTGGGTCCCCTATTATTAACCATCTCAATGCTACTCCTCGCGCAAATCATGTATGGACACACTACTGATTTTCATTGCTAAGAGGATGATACGCATCTGCATGTCCCGATAAAGCCTGGAAACACTGAAGTGTGATGTGTGATGTTCCGCCTTGCTAAAACTAAAAACTGTTTGATTTTTTTAGTAATAGTTTTTATGTAAAGCACTTTGTAACTTCAGTTTTCAAGGACGCTGAATAAATATCATAATGATTTTAAATATTTTGAGTATTTCTGTTCACTCATGGTCCAACAAATGAAAATCGCTTCATTGACATGTTGGTCGGCTGGCTCAAAATACAGATTATCACACATATTTAATCACATTATCTGTGCACAACTCACACGTCACACGAAAATATCAGATAACTAAAATAAGAACAGGCCTTAATCTCAGCCTTGAGGTACGACATCATATAATAATGTTATTTAAATAAAATGTTGTAGGAAAAAAACAGCAGTGACCAAAAATCCTGCAGAAAATGCCAAAGTCTGTTATTATAACTGACACGAATGTGGCAGCCATGTTTTTTGGGTATTTGTGTGTTGACTGCAGTTTTCCAGTTGTTTGGAACAACTCCTCCACTGATAAACTCCTTTTAGCCTTTAAATATTCAACAGAGGAACATATTTGTGCAGTTAATAAATAAAGAAGCGATCTTTAATGGAGCTAAACCTTCACAGAGTTAAAATACAAATTGAATCCTCCAAAAGAAATGTGCATTTTCATTTCTGTAACACATCTGTTTGCACTTGTCATCTGATCAGTTTTACCCACTACTCGACTTATAATGCTGACAAAAATGTTTGTAACTTTGTTTTTTTCATTCCTGACCAACCTAAGTATAAACGGCCACTATAAGAGCCTGTTTTCGTTGTTTTTACGAGGCGTGACTGTATTGTTTCATTTGGCCAACACAGAAGAGCTCTTTAACCGAACTCAGCGTCTCCTTTCACTTAGAGAGCTGAACTGTCCTCTGAATTACAGTCATATAACAATTACAGTCATTACAACTCACGCCTGCAGGGGATCGTGCTTTGGTTGTGTGTGTGTGTGTGTGTGTGTGTGTGTGTGTGTGTGTGTGTGTGTGTGTGTGTGTGTGTGTGTGTGTGTGTGTGTGTGTGTGTGTGTGTGAATTTTTTCTACATCTAGTCTCAAACATCGGCCTGATATTTGTTGTGCACATTCATGACTGTAAGGTTCAGGACCTGTTGTGGCTCCTCTGTTTTATACCGACATCGACCCACTCTTCACTTGTTTTAACCGACTGAGAGATCGACAGGTTTCCGCTTGGGTCAACTTACGTGTGCTTACGTCAGCGTTGGCGGATTCCTTTATTGGCATTTTGACTTTTGCATTGACATTTTAAGTCGTTGGCATTTTTAAAACCTGCATACTGTCTACCACTGAATTCCACTTCTATCATGCACACATGCTGGACACACAGGCAGCTCTGCACTCCCCTGTTCTCCACCGACATGCCTGCAGACACCTGGTGGACATCTGTACTCTACTGAGCGCACTCTTAAAGGTCTGACTTGTTGTGACGTAAATATCTTCTTAAAATCTGAGAAAGAAAATTATATTTCCTACCAAAATTGCCTGACAAATCATGAAACTAAATATATTCTTAAAATCTGAATAAGTCGAGGTTAAGCAGTCCTGTGGCCAAATGTTTTCTTTCAGGTTGATCGATGAAAACCAAACAATAACTCAAAAACTCGTCATTACAGTCGTAAACAGAGCAGTGTTGTTCACTTTTACTGCAAAATCAACACATTTATAGCAAATCTCACTGCAAGTACCTACAAAAAAAAACCAAAACTCACTATGATCAGTAAAGTGAGGTCTTAAATGCTTCTCTCTACAATCCTACACTGACCCAACTTGTGTTCCTCACACTGGGTTTAAAGCCCCCCTGCAGTGCAGGTTTTAAATCAGTATGAATATTAATCTGAGAGCATGTGAGACAGGAGAGCACATGTCAACAAAAGGTACACATGGGGTTTGTATTTTAGATAGATAGATAGATAGATAGATAGATAGATAGATAGATAGATAGATAGATAGATAGATAGATAGATAGATAGATAGATAGATAGATAGATAGATAGATAGATAGATATAACACAATAAAATAACACAATTTCTATATCTCACATGACATAAATCCTGCAGGCTTCATCACCAAGTTACAGGCACTGACCAGGATTAAGGTTATAAAAAAGGTAAGGTAAAATAATTCTTTTTTTTTTAATTTCTCACTTTCCTTTCACTTTTTATTTTTTTTTACGTCAGACTAAAGAAAGAATATCTTTAATAACTTACCATTCCAGAGTAGCCGGTGTCGAATGGGGTTTAGAGGCTCTGTTGTTTTCTTTTTCTTCATCTGTGACACAAAACATTTTGGATTTCAGAAACAAAATTGAGCGTCACAAATATGGAAGAGTTCAACACTGCACTCAGCGCTCACTATCAGATGAAGACTGAGTTTCTGACAAACACAACAACAGTTTACAGGGTTTCCTCAGGGAAGTCGGTGGTTTCAGCGTTAACAGTGTTTGTGCTGCTTACGTTCGTCATTGGACATGTTCCCCAGAGACGTGTGGCTCGAGTATCGCTTGCTCTCACTCTCGTTGAGGCATCTTTCAATCCAGCTCTCTGAAAAAAAAAGAAAAAAAAAAAGACACAGATGGACCACAGGATCAAGAAACTGTGACGCTGACATGAAACCTCTCAGTACAACTCAAGAAAAACTATTAATTTTGTTATTTAGACAGAAGTCATTATGAAACTGGGACATTTAATTGTGATCTGACTAAAAACATCAGTTTCACTTTTCTACTCATTTCCCTTCAGATTTAAACTGTCATTTTAAATAAACTTTCTAATTGAACCCATTTTGTCCCGCAGTTCTCGCACAAAGCTGTATTTACATAAACAGTGAAAATCGCCGCCTATACAGGACACTTTAAACGTCACTAATGTGACAGGGCGAGCTGACAACAATCGATTGTATGGGCAGCGGTGCAGCCACGGCTCTATTTGAGATGTTTTCACCAGGACGGCAGGAATCCAGCATTGTTCCCAGGGGACTACGAGCGTACACACTCGCTTAAAAGAGCCAGCGCACATTACTGAGGCAGTCTGCTGGAATAGAGGCCATTGTCCTGTTTTAATTTCTACTTTAGAAATAGCTCAACTGGTGTGCTTTCTGTGAGCGAGCAGCAGCAAAACACCGAAGCTTTCATGTAGAAACCGCCTGATAAGTAGAGTGGAAATCCATTTTGAATTCCTGCTCTGTTTAAAGAAAGGTACTCAGCGTTTGATAAATGTAATTAAGAAGGAAATTGTACATGAGGAAAATTCTTGTTGTGGATTCGAGTGCAACAAAGCATATTTACAGCATTTTTTTGTTATAATAAGAAGAAAATCTTCTTTTTTTTAAAGCAAACAGAAATAAAAAATATAATAATTATCATTGACTCTGGTGAATTAAAACTATCATGTAACCTCAAGTAGAAAATTCCTTTTATTTAGCACATAAAGCACTTAAATTAAACCACTAACTCTTCAACAAATGTTCATATTTACTTGAATTTGAGTTTAACTTTTTTTTCTGAATGTGATCTGACAACATTGATTATGGCAGCTGATTCTGGGACACACTGCTGGCAGCTCAACCTGTTGTCGGGCAGATTTTCACAAGTTTTAGAAGTTTTATACTCGATGAGGAATCTTCACGTCGACGGTCGGCACGTGCTGACAGAAAAGGTCAGACTGCAGTAATTTAGAGAAATCTCCCGGCATCTGAACAGAACGTTTATTTCTGTCTCTGCCAGAGAAATGTATTGATTAGATCTCTGTAATGGTCTTAATTAATGTGTCCATGCTTAATATCACCTCTGACTGATTAACAGCACTCTGCATGACAATTATAAAACTTGCTAGACCATTAAAAAAAAAACAACTCGAGTATTTTCACGTTTTAACTGTAAATAAAACACTAACGGCCCTCTGACACGTCTCATCATTCACAAACAGTATTAAAAAAACCAAAACAAAAAACAAACAAATCCTGGAAATGAAAAAGTGAATCCATTGAAGTGAAGCTAATTCTCCACAGAGGCTCAGACCTCAGGCTTCATTTGCCACAGGAACAGATAAGTTGGGGATCTAAATAATTGGATTAAATTTGATCAACAAGTCAAACGGATGTTAAACTACTCTGCACTGCTCCAGAATACAAATAACAAATTATTTCAAAACCTATCCATCGTTTAAACAAAATCATCTGCTTCTCAGCTGAGAAGAAACTGCAATCTCATCAGACATCAATCATTAATGTCTGTAAAACAGAAGACTTTCCTCTTTTTAGGGGTAAGATACAAAACGATTTTGCAGAATTTTTTTTCTAAAAATGTTTTTCTGAAAGTTAAATAAATGCTTCAGTTTTCTAATTTTAGACAAAAAATCCAGGAAAATGAGCCAAACATTGCAAATACATGATACTTTAAAGAGCACCACGATGTGCACCTGCTGTTTTTTTATGCATGGAGATTTTTTTTCTTTAAGTTCATTAAACTGAAAAGATGAAAAGAAAGAAGCAAGAAGCCACTGAGCCACTGCTGGAGATGTGAGGACTATTTCTCCGCTGTCTGTGACTTTAACTCAGTCGACACCTGCTGTTTTTTATGAGCGCTTCTCATAAATGTGTGCGACTGAATGCTGATTCAGAAATAACTTGTGAAATTTAGAAGTCAAATAAGTGAGGAAAAAAAAACAAAAAAAAGAAAAAGGTGGAAATCGACGGCCGAGCATCCGGACGCTTGCTCCGAATGCCTGCAGAGAAAGTTTGAGACTTCCAGAAGAGCAGCAGCAGCTCTCACACTGTCTCTCAGCAGACGCTAGTTTTTTTTCTCAACACAATCCACAACAAGGCGAAGCGAGCAGAGTTTTAACAGGACTGACCTGTGGAATCCATATCAGGCTCCTCCAGCAGCCCGCAATGCATCCTCTTCCCATCAACGACACTGGCTCCTCCAAGAAAATGGCTTAGTGCACGTTTCCCCTCCTCAGCGGCTCTCCCCTTGTCTCGCTCTGTGTTTCCGTGACCACTGCCCGTCACAGGAGATGTTGAGGATCTGAGGTTCGCCCACAGAGGGGTGGTGTTGGCGGAGGAGAGAGAGAGAGAGAGGGGTGGGTGGCTGGGGGGGAGGTGGGAATAAGGGAGGAAAGAGTTGGGGGGGGGGGGGGGTAGAGACTCCAGAAATCCAGCGGGGGGAAAGCCAGACCCGTCAAAATGTTTGCTGATGTTTCATGGGAAAGGGGCTGATTTTATAGGAGCCCTGATGGGGACATGTCATTGATAGGCTTGGAAGGCTGATGAATGGCCCCAAGTCAGATGGGGATGTGGCAAGGCTCACTGGAAGTCTTTTGTGGGGCTGTTTTGAATAAGAAAAGCTCCCTCCCAACGAAAAAAAAAGAGGCTTAGATCTACGCAGTCCTAACACTGTGGCCTCCCCGTCTTCCATTATGGCATTTAATACGTTTTTATACACCCCAGAGCTCCACATAAACATACATCCCGACACAACCGCCGCTCCCGCTTCTCCGTCTGACTTTAACTCCAAATTTTCACATCATCCCCGCAGACACTTGTTGCCACGTTTGGTCCACCTTCTCCACCGTGAAACCAGCTCTGTGATAACTTTTTTTGCAGAGTTTTGGTTTTTTTTTTGCTCAGACAGACATCCGAACACGCTGGAAAAAACTCGACCAGTGTGAATTTTCTGGTGGCGGCCTCTTCTTTCGCTCACTCTTTTTTTTTTTTTCGCTGTGGCAACCTTATTTTTTTGGTGTGTGCCTCTGAGAAGAGGGAACGGTCACAAAGGGGGGGAAGTAAAAGTGCAAAGCCCGAGGCTGGGAGGGCTCTGATGGAGTGCCTGAGAGCTGGAGAAGGGAAAGCTGTGATTAGAATATGAATGGAACCACAGGAGAGGGGGAGAGGAGAAGGGGAAAGAAGAGGGGAGAGGAGAAAGGCGGATTATGGCTGAATTACTCACCACACCATGGATAGCAAAGGAGGACTTTCTCCACAAGTGCGCAGGCGTGGACACCATGGCTGCTACTCACCAACACACACACACACACACACACACACACACACACACCGTGCAGCCACCTGTGAGCACGTGTTGGACGAGGTGGCTGCAACATCACACGGGACACTGTGGGCAGAGTCTCAACAGGTCTGTGCATCTGTTCAGTCGCATACAGGAAGAAAAACGAAAAAAAACAAAGCTGCTTGGACGGAGCGACGGGTCAGAAAAAACCTCCAACATCATCACAAGAAATCAGGTCCTGCAAAGATTCATTGTGCGTAAGAGACAATCAAAACAAGAGCACAACCCATCAATGACACATTGACCGGAGGCGTCGATGGAGGCTGGAGCAAAGCTGTGACCTCAAAGGAGGATCTAATTAATTTCAGTCCAATAAGGAGGTGGAGGCTGCATCTCCCTCCGTCCCGTTATCTGCTTATTAGAGCCTCATAAAATAGGACAGGTGCAGCCACCAAAAGAGCCTCTTCCACCCGTCCTATTCTCACACACTCTGCCCGCACAAACGGATGTGTACTGCTTTTGTTCAGTGAAAAGGCCCCAATTGAGTTGTGTGTGTATGTGCGAGTGGGGGGTATGGTTACGCCACATACGACATGTTGGTGGTATTAAGGCTTCGGTCTGAAAGAGGAAACCGTAAAGAGACTTTCTCTTCCTATTAACATGAATGAGGGTGTTGCTCTGTGTGTGTGTGTGTATGTGTGTGTGTGTCGTCACTCACACAGTCCACACACATCCAGAGATCCTCCTCACTGTCTGCTGAGAGACTTGTTAACAAAAACACAAAAAAAAAAACACCTCGACAAAACTCATTTGGATGGTTTTATGAGCAGATGATTGGCTCCTAATGGGCTCACGTGTACATGCAAATCTACATTTTTACCTGAAAGTCAAGTTTAATATGATCTGAGAGACAATTCAATAGATTTTCAGGAGAATCACACATTTTGTGCTATTAACTACAAAAAAATAGAAAGCCCTGACGATTGGTTGATTAATCAATTAGTCAAACAATTGGCAAAACTATTGCCAAGTAATTGATTAACAACACTGATTCTGAAACAGTCGAGATGCTGTTTGAAACGGACTGTAATCATTTGCAGATAACGGTCTGTTCCTGCTCACATGTACAAACATCCTTTAAGCAACACAGAGTGTTGAACCTCGTTTGGAGGATGTACATGTCACACAATCACAAAACCATCACCTGGTACCAATGAACCTGTTCACCTGCAGAACCTGAGCGCTCCACATCAATGAGGCTGATGAGGTAAAACATCAAATATATTGTTTTTGCTCTGATTTCAATTTAATATATTTCTAAAAAGGATTTTCAAAGAATCACTTTCATTTGTATTTGTTCACAAAGGGTCCCAAACTTTTTAGGAATTTTTTTTTCTGAAAGCTTCTAAAATGTGATGATTTGCAGTTTTCCTTCTTCTACAGTTGTAAACTGATTATCTTTGGGTTTTAGGAATAATTCATAATTTATCACATTTAGGTATTAACTGCAAACGGAAATTATTTTCTGTATTATTTAATGGCAATAATCGCGACATAATCAACATTAGAAAATACACAATTTTTTCACAAATTCAACTCCATGATATCTCCCACAGAGATCAATTTAATTTTTTCAGAACCATTAAATAAAGCGCTTTCCAGCAATCAATAGTTTATCTAATATTCATCAAAGTTGACATACATTTTATTTGGTGAGAGTAAATTAAAATAATTTGTATTTTTATTCTGTTGCTGTCAGATTATTTATTTCCATGGTGTTGTTCTTGTATTTTTGTGTTTTATTGGGTTGATTCTTTAACAAAACGACTTGTGAATGATGTGTCTCAGATTTCAGAGCTTTTATCAGCACTTGAATGCACCATAAGTGACTCCACAGGCTTTTACGTTGAGTTTAACTTTTTTTTGACATTTTGCCTTTAAAAGAAAGACAGAGACAAAACAAAGAGACAGGAGGGAGAGAGGTGTGACGTGCAACGAGGGGCGGTGGCTGGATTGAAGCCAGTGATGTCACCTGGTTACCTCAACAACCAGATAACGTTGACAGAAGTACCACAGTAATAGATTACTTGTAGCTCGAGAACGCTTCAGGTCTCTGATTTAAAAATCAGTGCTTTTACTTTGAAATCTAACTCTACTTTTATGTGTTTTAGTGCTTAAAATAGATTAAGGATTTTGTCTTTAAGAAGAAACAGAAAAGGATGTACAGTGCTGGATACTGAGATATGTTTGTTGTGCTGTTACTTCTTATTTGATCAAATGTTATATATGGATTCAAACAGGAAACGTTAAGTTGAAAGTATTCACACACAGCAGCTGTTTACGAAATAGTTGTTTTGTGTTTATTATGTACACATACAAAGAGCAAAATGGTGAGAAAGTATCAACATAAACAAGAAACTTCACATTCTTTTGGTTCGACACCAACAAAAATGTCAAAATGACTTTTTTTAAAGCTTCTTTCTGCTTATACAGCTTTTACAAATGAATCAGCTTCAGACTTTGTAAATCATATCTAACTAAACCTTTCACTCACACAGACTTGTGTTTCTGTCCCTGATCCTGGTCACTCATTGTAGCGCGACAGTTTGAGTCTCGGGATGATGTTCATGGACTGCAGCTCCTGGAACAGCAGCTTGCAGGCGTACGGGATACGTAGGGAGGAGACGTGGCAGGAAGACTTACAGTAGTGACACCTGGAAGAGAAAAGACAGAATCAGACCGGAGACGAAGAAGAGGACTAAAGACTGGACTTTGTTCTGACTCTATAATCCCGCAGAGGTGCAACGATTAATCGATCAGCTGTCAACTATTGAATAAATTGAGAAATACCATGATAATCCATGAATCTGTTTGAGTAATTTCTTGAAGGAAAGCGTCAAAATTCTCTGATTCCGACCATCTTTCCAGGTGTGTTGTACAACCTTCACATCTTCAGAGTCAAAAGTTTAGCTTGCACACTGGCTTCCAGTAAAAATGGATCAACAGGTGTCAACAGAAGAGTTCAGCTTACCACCCAGAGTATCCCAGCAGGCCGCACTGTCCGCACACGTCCACCTCGAAGGCGTCGCTGGAGATCATGAGGCGCTCCAGCAGCAACATGCTCGCTCCGTAGCCGATCAGACAGTCACGTTCCATCTCTCCGAGACGCAAACCTCCGTCTCTGGAGCGACCCTCCGTCGGCTGCCTGATGGCGGACCACAGAACATAGTTTGTTAATCGACCTGATCTGTTCAATTTCCATTCCATTTCTTTGACTTGAGATTGACATTAGAGAGCAACACGTTTTATGTTCTAATCACAGTAAGATCGTGGAGTTTACCTGGTGAGAACAGCTCTGGGGCCTCGGGCTCTGGCATGCATCTTATCAAGCACCATGTGCTTCAGTTTCTGATAATACACCGGTCCAAAGTAGATATAAGCCTCCAGAGGCTCCCTGAGGGACACAGATATATAAAGATAATGCATTCATTAAAAGATCAAGTCAACACTACAACAGAGAATGTATTCAACAGACAGCAAGTGTGAGTTACATCTTGTTTCATATTTGGGACGGCTACTTCAGCTTTGTTTGACATGTTTGTAAAATTAACTGATGTTTGTCGTTTTGTGCTCCAATAAAGACTTTTTAACAGACTGAAGGATTCATGTTAATCAAAGTCACATCATTGTTTTGTGGCGATGCAGAAGAGACACTTAATGCTGGAAACATCATGAGGATGATGGTGCATTCAGGTGCCAATTGGAAGCTCAGACTTCCTATATTTCACACCTGGCTGCCAAGATGCTTTGCTTTAACAAACTGTGTTGTTAAAGCAAAAAGTCATAAAGCTTTATGACTCAACAAGCTGGTTTTCTTAATAAAGAAACTGTAAACAGCCCTTTGGGAAATGTCATACAAGTCCTGAGTCTAATGAGATGAGACTTGATCTCTTTATTACCCGGTGATTCCTGAGGTGACGTAGTCTTTGCCCTGGTAGTTGTATCCATAGCGGATGAGATCCTCACACACATCCTTCACCTTGCTGCCTCCGAAGGCCGTACCGTAGTGAAATCTCCCGTCCAGGACTCCCGCCTTCCCCGCCAGCAGTTCAATCAACTTTCCCACCTGACGGAATCAGACGCAGAGAAATGCAACAATGCTTCTGCTCATTCCATAAATCTCAGTCCTTTCCTGGCACCAAATGTTGATATTGTGGGTGAGATTAGATTACACATGTACCCCTCGGGGTGGGACCGGCAGTCTAAGGATGACTGATTTCAACAATTCCACCGAGGTCGCACCCAGAGGACCCCTGACCCCGTCACATAAAAGGAAACACCTACTCTCATTTCACTCTCAGGCCGCAGAAACATCCTCCCGAGCCAAACATTTCTGAGTCCTTTCCATGACAACCAGAGCGAGCAAACACGCCGCCGCTGACAACTTCAGCAGTAAAGATCGCTCCAGTTTTTTTTACAGTGTAGGACACAAAAAGCAGCCAGAAGCGGAGCCAAGTTTCATGTCATTCACATTCAGCACCATCCTACAGTTCAGATGTACTGTGCGTGTTTGATAAAACTTCCACACACACGGCTACAGGCGGCGGCGGCAGCGCTGGCAGCCCTCTCCGCGGCAACAAATATCTGTTTGTGAACAGTGAGATTGGTGCTTTAGCGGCGTCAATGGACGTGTGCTCTGGAAGCCAATGATAACCCGGAGAGGAGAGGAGCGGGGATAATGAGGGTTTTGTCTCAGAAGAGCCGACACAAACTTATGAAGAGCGACGGTCAACACGGAGACGGAGGTGATTCAGACTCAGCTCGCAGCCAAAAATCACAAACAACAACCGACTGTCTGTGAGGTTTCAGATCGAGTGTCAAGTCACAGAAAGTCACAAAATAAATCGACCTGCCCGACATATGATGAGCAGAATATTAGAGTCAGTCAATAAAGAATTATCTGGTAGTTATTAGGCAAACTTTTTTGATAATTAATGAAACTTTTAGTGAAATATTTACTGGTTCAAGTGACTCGAATGTGATGATTTCTTTGTAATAAATTATATCTTTTAATTTTGGTCTGTGGGTCAGTGAAAAAAAGACACATAAAGACGTCATATTGTGTTGCTGAAAACTACAGTAGGCATTTTTTTTATCATTATAGACAAAACGATGAATCTAAAGGAACCATCTAAACCTGACAGATTATGACAATAACAGCTAGCTGCAGCCCAAATATGATTATATCACCTCGGGCTGTTTTATAGACAATAAAACGATTGACAATAAAACAGATTAATTTGGAATTAAAATAGTTTGAGCTCCACTAAACTCTGTTCTTTCCAAAGCTGTGAGGAGTCGTACCGTCATTCTGGAGGGATATCCGTGAGGGTTCATGATGATATCTGGACAGATGCCCGTGTCACAGAACGGCATGTCCTCCTGCGGGACGATGAGGCCACAAACACCTGACACACACACACACACACACACACACACACACACACACACACACACACACACACACACACACACACACACACACACACACACACACACACACACACACACACACACACACGAAGATAAAGACATATTAAAACCTGTATAAAGAACACAAAACACTTTAATGTATTTATATAAAGTAAGTTCACTATGAAAACAGTGAATAATTTTGACTTTTAATTGATGGTTCAGGTCATTGATCAAGCAAAAATGCCAAACTTTCTGCTTGTTTCTGCCTCTTACATGTGAGGATTAAAAGCTTTTCTCAGTCGATCAGCATAATAAATCTAATATTTGTGTTTCGGACTAAAAAAGCAATTTGAAGAACTCAGAATTTATCAGAATTTAAACTAATCCAAGATGATAAATGATGAACAGGATGTCAGCTGCAGCTCTGTTTCTTCCCAAACACTTCTAACAAACAAACGAGCAAACTTAAAGTGAAAATGTGCTGTGTGTTCTGCTGCCGGGAGGCTCGGTGTGGACCTGGTGTGGAGCATGACATTTCCATACTCATGTGGACAGACAGGGTTGTCTTTTCATTCACATGACGTGGGGGGACGAGCGCCCTGGTAGCCAGGAGTTTAAGTGTGAGTGCAAATGTTTGCCGAGGGGCCAAAGCACTCTTCCCTGGCCAGGGTAAACAGATTGTAGGCCCATTTGCAAATGAAAAAAAAAAGAGAAAGAGGAGAGAAGAGAAGAGAAGGAGAGCAGGAAGTGGAGAAAGGTGCTTAGCTTGACAGGGAGACCGGGATTACACATCCATGACTTTCAGTTCAACTCAGAGGAAGTGGAGGGGATCAACTGGAGGGGAGAAATTGAATCCGTGCACGTGGGAAAAATTCACTATTAGCCGGGCGGTCACCGACACAGCTGACTGTTGATGCCTTACAGGATGTAGTAGCAGGATGTTGACTGAGAACAAGTGCAGCGATTTACTGGAAAGTCATCCAACAGCAGGAAGAAGGTGAAAAGAGAGGAGAAAAAAGCAAGGCCAGAAGAAAAGGTAAAAAGGGGAGAAAAGAAAAAGAAAGAAAACGGGCACTAAAAAGAAAACGTTTGAATATCGGGGCAAAAATAGGATGAAAGAGGAAAGAGAGGAGGAGGAACGGAAAGTGGAAAATGGAGGAGAAGTTGAGCAGAATGATTCAGGAATAGAGAGAGACACTAGTTCCCATAGCCGACATCCTCGGTGTTGTTTGTTTTGTGTGAAAGTGAATGATAAAAGAGGCATGAAATCAGCAGAGAAAGGCAAGACAACAGCAAGGGTCCAGAGCCCTCCATCACAGCTCATACAGCTCCACGCTGGCGGCTCGCACAATGGGCCCCTACTACTGACAAACCCCTCCACCTCCTCCCCCACCTCCACAGCTGTGTGTGTGTGTGTGTGTGACCGGTAAATAATTAACTTATTCTGCTCTGCTGACCAGGACTTATGAGACTGGTCATGAGTAGCTGTGAGATCTACTGCTGTGTCCAAAATTCACTTAAAATAATAAAACTTGGGACTCAAAGAAAAAAAAAAAAACGCGGTCACTTCTACACACAAAACCAACGAAATAAAAAAGGTTTCACGAGCGCTTCTTAATTTTGAAGACGCTGCGAACACCTTAAAAGTGACTTCAAAGAGCTCTGATTAAAAAAAAGAAAACTGTCCATCAGTCGCACATCTGGGATCTTTCCATCCAGGTCTCCTCCAGCTCACCCCCCGGCGACCCCTCTCTCTTCGTCACTATCCGAGACAGAAGACATTGTCCCACCCCGAGCTGACCGCCCAGTGGCCACAGCGTTAATGAGGAGAGTAAATTATGCATGGCGCCAGTTAGCTTTTTGATTAAAACATCATACAAGCCCTCTATAGGGGAGGTGCTGCAAAACAATGGAGGTTGTAAACACTTTTTTCCCCCAGTAGCAGCAGAATACTGCTGGGGTGTAATAAATTTGCATAGTCTGGCACAGGACAAAGAGCCAATTAATTGAAAAGAGCTCTTGAAAGATGAGGACAGGGGGGCAGTGACAGAGCAACAGCTACTGGGACTTGACTCAACAAATGCTCCAGCACGGAGACGACCAAAGTTGTTTTTTTTTTTTCCCCCTAGTCATTTACAATCTTTAATGACAGGTTCAAATGTGGGGCTGGTGAAGATGAATGCAGTCCTGTGTACTCTGCACATTTAGGTTTCGAGCTCAGTGTGCAGCTCTTTTCACGAGACAGACAATGTGCGGAGGTAGACACCTTTCTGTCCGTGCCGACTGCTGAATTTGTCTCCTATCTCTGGTCTCCTGGTCTGCCTCAGGAGGATCTTGATGAGGAAAGCATCTTCGGCGTTGGATGAGATCATGACCTTCTCGATGTACGAGTCCGTCGAGCCCTTATAGCTGCAGAGAGAGAGAGAGAGAATCGCACCTGTGAGTTCCACATACAGGTGAGTTGACAGCGAGGCGAGACAAGCAGAGGGGGCGTGTGGTAGCTTCTCACCTGATGGGCACGTCTCTGTACTGGGGCTGGCCTGGCTGGGTACTGCCCTCCAGTGGTGTCTGGGTGACAGTTGGCATGGACTTGTTCACCAACACCTGCTTGTTCTCCACTCTCTCACCTGTTCGTCACAGTGTCAACAACGATTTACACTCAGTAATTACAGGTAACTCAACGACAACAGGACAGGTGTGCACAGAGAGTCGGCGTCACTCTTGATCTTCAGTGGAGCACGACTGAATTTTAATTTTTGGGGGCGAGGGAGTAAAAATATCGATATATCAGGAAATATTCACAAATACTAGCAATGATCCTTTAAATGTTGTTACATATCTTAAGATTTGTAATTTGGCAGGATGTTTTAAAGTTTTTACAGTTTTTTTTCTTGCTTTTGGAATCAAACTTGTATATTTTGAGGTAAATTATGAACTTTATTGTCCTTAATATCATTAATCCACTGAAATAATAAACTTCACTGGGAATTTAGTAATTGTAAAATCAGACTTGGTTGTTTTGAAGTTATCTGTAAATGAAATGTTTATATCACAATTAATATAAACAACTTGGCATCTTCAGCACAGCATTTCCACTAAATGGCCTTTTGGTCAACTAACCTGTCGACCACTTTTTTGTTTTGAAGTCATTCTGGATGCTGTCAGTATCTGCTGATTGGCTTTCAAACAATTAAAACCAGGCAAGCACATGAAGTGTGCTAATTAACTCATTGCACCACGTTAGTGTCCTTAATTGGGTCGTGTCGTGTGAATGTAAACACAAAATGAAGCCTTAATCAAGAAAGCTGGAGACTCTGTTAATGTTGTAACGTCCGTAGTGGACTGAGAGATTTTCAGAGGTAAATAAATAAAGACTAGAAAACAGAGACGCTCTTTTCTCTTCCTGTAAAACAGTTCACCTTTCATTTTCTGACCTGCAGTAATTCTCTACAAGCAGGAATAACAGAATCAAACTGTAATGCCATCACATATTTTAAGAACTGACACAACCCCAATCAAACTTAACACTTGTTACCCGTATTTTTTTAGTTTTTGAGTGTTTATTTATTGATGATATAGTTGCATGAGGCCTTAAACACCTGAGAAACTGACTGAAACATCAGTTAAAAACCCATGTTCCACTTAAATGATGTAGTCTGTCACATGTTAGAGGCAGTGAGGCATGCTGGGTCTCAGAATAACTCACTCACCGGGGGAGCAGATGCCGTCAGCATCCAGGATGCTGTGTCTCCAGATGGGCTTTCGTGTGGCAGCGTCCAGCATCGGTCCCATCACCTTGTCAAAGGTCTGGTTGGTGTAACGCCGCAGCGTGCACTTAGCGTTTTTATAAACGAGGCACCGGCCAAATCCTGGAGGGAAATATAGAGATTAGGTTAAGAAGATATAACAAGATATAAACATACAACTTTGGACCAGCGTAACATGTTCCATGAGAAGCAAGTTTTTTCTTTCCTCCGACTGTGAAACTCGTCTTCGTAAACACTCCACCGTAAAAACAGTTTAAACAGAAACAGCCAATCTTCCTGCTGATGGTCTTGTTTGATTACACAGGTCAAATAGAGACATCAGTATTAAATTGAGACCGTTTTCATAAGCAGTCAAAAACTCCTTGTAGCCCGTTTAAGGAAAATCCAGTGAAAGCCTTCAACTAAAATCCTATAATCCTGTGAGACTGACAACACATCACCTCTCACCTCTGTCGAGTGAAGCTTTATTGAGGACCAGAGCGTCCTCAATATCGTAGCCGCTGTAGCTCATCACGGCGACGGTGGCGTTCTGACCAGCAGGCAGCTTCTCAAAGTCAATTATCTCGATGGTTTTTGTTTTGACCATCGGCCTCTGAGGATACGCCAGCAGGTACATCAGAGTGTCGATACGATTCCTCTGGTTGTAGCCGATGGTGCCTGGAGAGAGGAGACGTGGAGAGAAGATGAATGACTCTAACAACATACAGAGACTTTACTTTAAAGTTTAACGTGTACTCTACGTCTACAGTATATCTCTGTTTAAAGGATAAGTTCACCCCAACAATCTAAATTCTGTCTTTATCCCAGGCTGATGCAAAGTCCACAAACACTGCTGGAGTTTCACAGCAAAACAGTGTCGTAGCATTCTCCTACAAAACTTTTAAACATTAAAAATAATCACAAAAATAACATAACATGTCTCCATACAGCTCATCACGTGTGATCTAAATCTCAAGAAGCCCAGAAATCCCAAACTGACCTGAAAGACTTTCCTTGCACCCCTTTCTGAAGCCTAAATCATGACTGGAATTGTTAGGATTGCTCCAGTGAACGTCTAAGGTGTGTTTTTATATCAATTTGGGATCTCAGGGCGCCATTTTATGGTTTTAAAACAAGTCACCATCCACTTCAGTTGAGAATGCTGCAATAGTGTTTTGCTGAGAAGCTCCAGAAACGTTTTGTGGACTTCACCCTCATGCCCATGGAAAGTCAGGTGAAGTTTTGATTAGATAACGACAGAATTACTTGGTTGAACTAATCCTTTAACGTGTCGGGGCAGGGCCTCGTTAACACCGGAGGAGGAGAGTTATGGCACATATCCCGGCCTCCCTGGAAGCTTTGACATTTGTCAGATGCTATTACTTCACAATCAGGCTACAAGCACAGAGTGCGTGATAATGGGCCCGAGCCACACAAGCAGATTTGCACATGTATGGGGCCCTCCACACAAAACGGACAAGGCAGAGGATATTGGGCCAAATATAGTTCCAGTCTGTGTTTTTGTAATAATGGGAGGAGGGGGAGGAAGGGACGGATGGAGGTAAAGCGGTAGGGTGGGGGCGACCGCGGCTCTTACGAATGTTAGCCGGGCCGTTTGGGGAAGTTTTGGTTACCAGGGAGCTGCGGGTGCGCACTCTGTGGTCTTTCGCAGCTGAGCACACTGACCCCCTGAGCACAGCCAGAGCAGACACAATGAATTGCTAATGACACTCTGGGTGACTGGCAGGGAAAGGGCCTCCGCACACACACGGCACAATAGAGAACCTACGCAAGCGCCCCATGTTTGATGTCCATGCGCATACACACACTGACACACACATAAGAAAAACACTCAATCACACATACAAATGTATTCTGACAAGAAGTAGAGCCCGAGCAGAGTTTTTTTGCGGGGGGAGACGAACCAGCAGGCCGCTTGTATCGTCAGTGTTTGTTATTCTAATGTCCTTTTGTATGATTTTAACTCGTGCAAATAAAACTTTAAACTCTGAACCTGCAGATTTAGGGGGGGATTAAGAACAGTGTTGATGTGAGATTAAATTACTGTCAGGATCTGTGTTTGTGTGTATGCATGCACAGAAGTAAACACTGCAGCTGTGTAGAGGATGTTTGAGAGAGGATTTGGGATCCTCACAGCTTATTGACCTGCATGTGACTGAAGCTACCTGCCCCAGCTGAGTCTTACCCATCGCCTGCTTGCCCATAGCACACTGGTATGTGTTCCTGGGTGACTGGTTGTGGTGGGGGTAGGGAATGAGGCCAGCACACACCCCGAGCAGCGTGAAGGGCTCGATCTCCAAGTGTGTTGTCTCTCTGCAGGGACAAGAAACCAGTGCGGTGAATGACTTCAACCACTTAGGAGAACCTTCTCCTCATTTTCTAAATACATCAGGTGAATCGTGTGGTCGCTCACTTGTAAATCATGTGCTCATAAAGAGCGATCTGACAGTCGTTCTCCTCGTTGACGTCCAGGTACTCCACCAGGCCCTCGTGCAGGAAGTCTTCAAAGTTTCTGCCGTCAAGAAAAGTGTGTTTCAGAAATGATAAAAAAATCAAGATGACAACAATACCATGACAATCTGCTCTTTGATATTTGTTATCGGGAAACAAATATGCTTTTAAGAAATCTTCCAACAGCCTCACCTGTAGCCCTGTGACAGATCTTCAATGTGCTTGTTTTTAACCATCGGTTGTCCCTTCTTCACTATAATATACGGTCTGATGGAGAACAAGAACACAGACAGAAGCAAAACAATTAAAACAACAAACAATTAAAGAGTCACTTTTTACATATAATTGTTTAAGCAAAGAACATAAATGTCCCTGTGCGTAAAGAGTGCAGCCGTCCCCACCTGCAGAGACGACCTCCATCAGAAGAGATGTAGACGCAGCGGTCCGTCAAGTTGGTGGAAATGGACACAAACTCGTTGATAAAACCGGCGCGGCGCATCAATCTGAAGGTGTTGACCAGCTTATGATGATCTCGAATCACACCGAGGATGTTACCTTTCGACAGAATACAGACGGACAGAGAGAAAGAAAGACAATGTTTTTATTTGACAAATGTAAATAACTCTTAAAAGTGATTCAGCTTCGATTTAATAAACATTTTGGGAAATACATTTGCTGTTTTATCAGCAAATTACACACATTAGAAGCCGAAACACGGAGATGTTTGCCATTTTTGTTTGAAAAAGCACTCAAACCACTTATCCACAATCCAATTAGCAGATTTATAAAATAAAATCGAGTCTGAAGAAAGATTAACAATGGGAGAGTTTACTGAAGTTACTGTGTAATAACAACAATGAACCAATTCAGCTCTGGGGTTAAATACGGACTCAAAAACTGCCAATCCATAAACTTGAATGGCAAGAAAAATAGGGAACAGCATGCGTTTTACAGTAGTGAAGCGTCCGCGACCGGTGAAAGCAGAGCTCAAACTGGCTGCAGGGGGTTTGTTCATATCAAGTCTGACAGACAAATGACTGGAGAACAGAGGAGACACTGTGCTCTGCCTCTGTGTGAGGGCACAGTCGCACCGAACACACTCTGAAGGGCTTTGACACCTGCTGCTAGCAGCTAATTAAATGGTATGGCAGCTAATATAATTTGACAGTTATCAGTGGCGAGACAAACATATACAGTAATTAAGGGGCCAAGTTCTGACTCAAGAATAATACCTACTGCTGCCATGAAATTAATGACTTATCAGCGTGCCTGCAAAACACAAAATTGCCTTCTGTAAACTAAACAGAATATTTTTCCCTTCATGTTCACAAGCAATGCATTCAAAACAGGGAGGATTAAGACTTTCTTTTCAAGTGATCTAAAGCGACAGCATCCGGCGGTAATTCTCTCTGCGTTTGTTCGTCCTCTACTGCTGCGGAGGAGTTTTACCATTGAGGAAGACGAGGAAGACGCTCGGGTACGAGAGCTCCTCTCCGCACAGCAGGTTGACGTCCTCCACTCCCAGGTTGAACGCCAGTTTGATGATCGGACCGTCCTCCATGTCGGTGGTGATGTGCGTCATCAGAGCCAAGTTCTTCACCAGACCGCACGCCTGCAAAACAAAACGATGAAACGAACCGGGTGCAGGTGTTTTAAAAAGGTTATGTTGCTTTCCATTTTAACACGACATGAGAATGCTGCATCAAAGGACATCAGAGGGAAGGTTAGTGCGGCACGTCACAGCAGCCTCAATAAGCGACATCCAGGACAGCATTCATCATCATAACATACTAAATATTGGGCAGATATTCGACATGGACACCAGTTGTCGGCCGCTGCAGCTCACCTCTCCTTCAGGAGTGTCAGACGGACACAGCATGCCCCACTGCGACGGCTGCAGGGAGCGCGGCCCGCTGACCTTCCTCGTCTTCTCAAACTGGGAGGAGATCCTGGTCATCATGCCCAGAGCCGAAATATAGGAGAGACGAGACAGAACCTGGGTCACACCCTGACGGTCCATCTTGAATCTCTTCAGAGACCAGTTGCCCTGTGGACACAGAGTTCACTGTTCTTTATTAAAAGTAAAAATAAGATTAATATATTAATAAACAAACATGCTGCTGCTTTCAATGGCTTTTGATTGATTAAATTGCAACAAACTTGATTGTAGTTCTCATGTCTGTAGATGCAACCATCAAACAAACTTGAGCAAAAGTAAATGCAATTGCAAGAGAACTGATTTCTGTGTTTCATTTATTTTGTGAACTCAACTTTTCAATCTGTCCTGGTAATTTACTTCTTCTTTCTACTAAAGTTTGATTAGTTACGACTTTCTTCTTTGCCAAAAACTCCAGAACAATGGAAAAAAAGTGATGTTAACTGGGGAAACAGAAAGGAAAACAAGCTCTGCGAGGTCCATTTCACACGTTGTTGCGTTCTAGAGTGTGCTTCACCTAAAAACTGGAACTCAGCCTACAGTATAAAACATAAAGTGACGAGCTGACAGGACCAGACTGAGCTCACTTCCAGTCAAACAACCCTGACTGGACCAGACCAGTTTGATGAAGCCGTAACAGAACATGTCTCTATGGATCGGCATATTCATGACGCTGCGCCACCTCTCCTCTCCTCTTCTCTACTCTTGTCGTCTGTGTCTTTTTCCCTTTCTTCTGTGCAGCGGTACATTTTCCTCCACAGACACATTCTGATTAGCGATGACCACGTTTCTCAAGAGGAGAAATCCTTTTTATGTAATTATTCCTTTACGTTCATGGAGTCGGACTCACCGTGGATATGGCATTGACCATCCCGTTGGTGATCTGATCCTGCCGCATGTGCTTCACCACATCAAACTGAGCGGCTCTCTGCTTGGGGATGATCTGGTCGGCAATTTTTTTCAGTTCAGAGTTGAACTTCTTAAACAAATCTTCAAACAGCAGAGACAGGAGCTGGAAAGGACAGAGAGAGAGAGAGATAGGGAGAGCATCATCAGTTAGACAGTTTTTGACGGATATGATTCACTTGTCAAGTGAAAATTTCAGCGATAGAGTCGTCACACAGTCTGACTCTCAGATGTCGAGGCCCCCTACGCCTGCTCCAGCTTTTAATCAGCGCTGAGGTGCGTTGACTGTCAGATTTAATAACCAGGTGTGCCGGCTCTTTGATAAGCCTGACCCGGCCCCCCGTCCCAGGTCCCTGTCCTACAGGAGCCACCTCTCGCACAGCCCCCACCCACCCTGTGCATTAGCATACATCAAAACAAACAGGCAGCGCTGCTTAAAATTAATAAAGAAATTAAGCTTCCGTTGCGCAGCCAGGCCAATTAGTTGAATGTCAGGGAACCATAATTGGAGAGTGAGGAGATTGCTGGCGTTGTTAGTGTGTAAGCCCCCTATTGAAAGAAGGCTCTGTGCCCTCCCTCCCCCTCCCCCTCCTCCTCCCATCTCCTGCTCCTTATACAGAGCAGGTTGGAGGGGGGAAATTAAAGGCCTTAAGACAGCAGTAATTACATTATCAGAGCCGGGCCTGCGGATTAGCTCAATCGCTCCAGTCAAGGCAGCAATTCTATTGTCACGGTGCTGAAAAATCCCCATGCTTCCACAGCCTTTGGATTTTGGTGCCACCGCATATCTCTCTCCTGACAAAGCCAGGCTGAAATACAAGGGGAAGGAGGGGGGACGAAAACAAAACAGAGAAAAACAAAGCTGAGGGAAAATAATGAGAGTCTTATTAAAGGAAGGAGGCAGGAACAAAGATGCAGGTGAGAGATCAGGGCAGCAGCCGCCGCTGTCCTCTGGTCCGGTGCTGTGATCCATTGGCACTAAAGCTTGTGAGCATTATTGGCACTTTCCTATTCTTGTATTATTAATACGAGGCATGAAGCCTGTTTTGTTTTCTAGTGGCTCTGTGAGCAAAGACAAGGTGGTAAACACATTTCGGATGAAAGACATGAATAAGCGCTCGGTTCAACAGGGAGCCTTTTGATGTCACGGCTGAACTCTGGCTCGATTATAATGTTGTTAACAAATTAACAAACTGAACTTAGTGGACCTTCGCGTTTTTGTCACACACGTACAATAACAGACTGAACGGCGGATTACATACAAGCAGTGAAAAAAGCTGGTGCTTACCTGCCCAGCCAACTCCAGACGTTTGTTGCCATAGTAATCTCTGTCGTCCACCTTGTTGTCGCCTTGAGCCAGGATCACCCTCCGCACCATCACAGCCAGGTAAATACACTTAGCCCGAAAGTTAAACTCTTTCACCTGAAGACAAAATACGCAGCGATTATACTCTGTGGAGAACAATGAGTAAAATCTGTGATTCTCGTCCGTCTGTTAAACGTACAGGAACGTGTGTGAGGATGAGAGACGCCAGCAGCTCTCTGGCCTCCTCCATCTTGGTCTTCTTGGGGCCTCCCCACATGCGCTGTCTCCGCACTTTATTCCCGAGGTACCTGAGAGCCTGAGACACAAACACAGCAGAGGTCAGAGAGAGTAAGGATGCAGGATATAGATTTTTTCAGAGATTCAAATGACCGATAGTTAACTTTTTTCTCGGTGCAGAATAAGATTTTTTAAAAAATATGTGAAATTATTGGTTGAGTTCACAGCCGAGAGTTTCTGCCTACAGCAGCGATGCCATGTTTGTCTCTCTCGTGTGCACAATAACGTGGCAAAGGTGTGCTGTTCCTCTTCTTTATGCTTTCAATACTCAATGGTTCAAAGAAATTTGACTTGTTGTTGAGAAAGTTTGTTGCCCGGCTACATCAAGAGTTTGGTGAACAAAATGTTTATCAATCGATGCATTCAGAGGCATTTGGTTAACGTATGTTTGAAGAGAAAATTATTGTAAAATGATTCTTGTGTGTGTAATTTCCTTGGGGAGGAGCAAAGAAAATGCCTCGTATCCGGATGTGTGAGGTCAAGTGAATCACAAAGGGCGGGCACACACACACACAGACACACACACACCTGACTCTGTGTGCCTCTGCAGCCCTCTACAGATCTCCAGAAAGGTCAAAGGTTAATGAGGCTGAAGACTTTTGGTAAGACCACCCACCCTGTCCACCATGATGCATAATATATGTGTGTATATATACACACACACACACACACACACACACACACACACACACATAAATATATATATATATATATATATATACCCTAGAACAGCTATGTAGGAAAACAAGTAATTGTCTAAATTAGAGAAATCAAAAAAAAATATAGTATTTGATCAAATCCAGCGTCTGTCTCAGTGTGCATCACTAGGAAAAAAAAAGATGACTATCAAACTTGGTTAAGGCAGATTACTTATCATAATCTGATAACAATGTTTCTTAAGCCTTATCTGCCTTTAATTATATAGATTTAGGCGTCATTGTGCACAATACAATGACCCAATGAATACCATGAAAAGACATCATGGAGGCTGGCAGACAGAGGAACATGAGAGCTGCGGCGACCGGTTGCTAGGAAGCAAATATGGCCTCATCAATGCATCAGCGGTTCCTCTAACAACATAATCTTTCTGAAAAACAAATTGGCCGATTGCATTCATCTGTAGATGTCAAAGAAAACACGCGGGCGTCTTGAATAACACATGAAAAGCGTTACTTAACTGGCCGGTAAGACAAAACCGTAGTCATCTGATCACACAGAGACAAAGAAAAATAGCTTCTGTCAACAGGCAGGAGTCGCTCGTTTGTGTGTCTGAACGACTTCCTGCTCCTCACACAAACTCAAAGGGCCCATTAGTGCCGACTGATAACTCACCCCAGCTGAATCATAACCTCATGATACTTTTCCACGTCATCATTCTACTAATTTCTGTTTTCTGCATTAATCATTCTGAACAAGCAGCAACTTAAAATGTGTCGAGTCATAATGTAGATGTTTGTATATTACCCTTAATATTTCAACTTTGGGAAATATGCTTTCTTGCTGAGTGACAGATGATAGGTAGTGTTGTTCTGGTACCGATACTAGTATTCAAAATGCTTCTGATGAATCGGGTATTGAATGAGTACTTTTATGTTTAAATGTAGCTGACTGACTAACCAGATCACTCAGCTCTGGAGCACATGAGGTACCTGAGTCTGAGTGAAGATCTGGGCCTTCTGACACTCCTCCAGGCTCGGGGCAAAGCTGGCCATGACGTGCTCCTCCGTCCCGATCATCTGCACGATCTCCTGGTCGCTCTCTACGCCCATGCCCTGCGTGAATGACAAGCAAAGAGAAATTCAATCAGTAATTAATTCATGTATCCACACAAGGACTTTGTAGGTGAGGTGACATTCTGTAGCTAGTAACTGGAACAAGAGGTGAGCCAGGAGTCATGAGGAGGAGCAGTGTGTATACAGGGAGGGAGAGGTGAGCTGGGAGTCATAAGGTTGTCTGACATTTGCTTATGGAAATGTGAAGCTGTGGGAACTGATCCGTCTCGTACCACACTGGATACACGGTTGTTTCTGCAGCCGTTTAGAGGAAGTCTCCCAGGATATACAAGTGCACAGCAAACAGAGCGGCAACACAAACATGCAGGTCCTGTGGATGATATCCAAACACTAGACGATCACAAGATGACTCGTTCGGGGAGATCCGTCCTCAGAGGGAGAGAAGTTAATGATGCCAGCTGGTTAACTGACATTTTCATTGACAGCAAAGGGCGGCACGTGAAAATCAATCTGAAGATGAGTTAATAACAACGCTGACCTCCGATGTTAACATGCAACAATCCTCTTACTAAACACGTGCATTGTTCATGCTGCGTGAAATCATCTATTAAAGAAGATCCAGGGGGGCCGTAGTAAAACAGAGGGAGGCATGAAGAGTTCAGTTCAATCCGATAAATTACAGTGGAAACAAACAGATGGTTTAAGCCTCCAGGGAAGGCAGCAAATAACGGCACAGTCTCCTAAATCATCAAGCTGTCTTGCAGCATCCCCTACTGGCAGCAAAGTATCACTGCACTGTATCAGTGCTCATTCTCATCATCATCATCATCATCCACAACTCTTTTACCTTGAATATGATGGCGATCGGGGCGTCCTCTGACAGCGTGTTGTGTCTCAGGTAGAATCTGCCTTGTTTGACGATCATATTAGTTCTGCTCTTCTTCTCATGAGTGGAGCTGGAATTCAAGACGGGATCAGCAGAAGGTTTGACAGAGTTCCAAAATAAATGAGAGGCACAATCCAAGAGCCCATTCGACACTGATTGACTCATACAGTCCAAGTCTGCAGGATTTCTGTGTTTTACCAGCTAGAAATCTGTATCTACAATCTGTGTGATTAAAAAAAGGACAGATGTTGTGAGAGACCTGGTAACTGAGGCTCCGACTGCACCCTTCCTGTCCTGCTCCACAATGATTCGATTCTTTGACAGCTGCTCTTGAATCAGAATGACTTTCTCCTGACCTTTTACAATGAAGTAACCCCCTGTGAAGAAACACAACAATGAAGCGTATAAATCATTGTTATGAAAATGGAATGATAATAGTACAACTGTATTACTGCTCTTATTCTTTAAAAATCCTTTGTGTACCTGGATCCAGAGGACATTCATTAAGTTTTGAAAACTCCATGGGCGTCTTTCCTGTGAGAACACAGTTTGAGCTCCGCAGCATGATCGGCATCCTGAGAGACGACAGTTCAATACGTTAACAAGAATATTGTATATACTGTAACTGTTTTTTCTGATTACTAATTGTTTTTGCCGCTCAGATAAAAGGAGAGCAGCATTTGTTGGTCGTGAAGTTTCAGACTGATGAAATGGCTTTTTGGCTCGTAACGTTTTGACTGTGAAGGTCAGAAGCTCCCTGACAAGACAAACTGTGATACCTTCCGATGGGCAGCGCATTGCGGATTATTCTCTGGCTGCCGCGCGTGTACTCGATATCCACCGTGATGGGCGCCGAGTAGGTCATGTCTCTGAGACGACACTGTGGAAACACACAGGAATGATGAGCTGTATCTCAACAGCAGAGACGTTTTATCAGAATGATTACTGAATATTCCCGTTTTGGTTACAACAACTTTCCATGCATTCCTTCATATTTTTTTAAAGTAATCAATTAATCATGTAGTTGAAATATCAAAACATTGGGAGAAACATGCATCATGCTGTAAGTTTCAAGAACAATTAAGATTGCTGTTTTGGCTGATCAACTGTCCAAACACTAAAATATATAATCGTTAATAATATACAACAAAGAAAAACACATTCAAGAAACTGCAACCACCAAAACTTTTGTATTTTTTTTGTCAGCAACAGGGCACCATATACACCTTCTTGCTCAATCCAGCTGTAAACAACATGTATACACATTATAACCAACTTATAAGTTAAATATTTTGTATTTTAGTCAATTTCCTCTCAGTTGATATATTGTCTCTAATTAAAAATGTTGACCTACGACTCAACCAACATTAGACAAACTATTTCTTTTTTTAAATGGTTCAAAATCTTTAATATTACACAACAAAGTGAGCTCACCTCATGAGGAGATACTGGTCTGGTGACGTTGAAGCTTTCTTCAACATCAGGCATGCCGACATAGATATTGAGGTATCTGAAAGAAAACATTTAAACATTTTGATTCAAAGCTGAAACTAGATGCTCCTACTTGTAAAGCACATCTGTGAATCACATGCGTCACACTATCGTTGGTCAGTGCAGGTGATGACGGTTGTGTGTCTTACTTGAGGTACCACATGGGATCAGCATCACTTGTGATCTTCTCATTGGCTTTCATTATTTTCTTTATCTAAAAAAACAAGACATTTATATTCAAGATGCAGCTGAAACCGCTTTCACAAAGTCACTCATGCTGGAGTCGTGTTTTACCTCCACGTTGATGAAATAGTTGAACGAGTCGATGTGCTGCTTCACCAGCCCTTTCACCTGGAAAACAGAATAAGTCAATAAATGACAGGAAAACTATTAGAAACACAGTAAATAAGTGGTGTGTTGTGTTGCTCATTATGTGAAAAGAAAAATAATTGATAGCAAAATGTTAAAAATTTTCTTGCAAATCATCAACATCAACCCGGACATGATATTCATTGTTTACCTTAGATCACTTAAATATTTCTGGATGTTTGAAGTTGTTGTAATAAAGCTGCAACAACTGCTTAATAAGCTGTCGATTACTAAGTAATTGCGACCTCTTTTGTCAGCTGATTAAATCAGTTTGAGTAATTTCTTCGAGAAAACAAAAGCTGCAATCCACTGATTAATATTTTCTGGTTTCCTCTCTGAGAGTAACTGAATATCTTGGAGTCGAAAAACAAGACACTTGAGAAAACATTTTCCTTAATTTTCTGACCCAAAAACTCATTGGTAAAACAATGAAGTATTCCACAATTAAAATAATTGTTGCAGCTCCACACTGTAAGCAAGGTTGAAGCAAATCAATGAGCAGGAGGAGGATTTAAGACAATATCAGATTTGACTGTGATTTTTGCATTTTTGTTTCTTGATCTCTAAGTAATTAACTGCATTTAAAGAAAAGAGACTATAACAGAAAACGGCTCTATCAATTAAGCAAACAGTATAAGGTTACAAACATCATGACAGAGGATTTTAAATAGTTAAATGTTTGGGATGAGCAGCAGGTGAGTTCTGTTACCTTCAGGAAGGCTGGCAGCAGTTTCCATTTTTCCTGTCAAGATAAATAAAAGAAGTTTAAAAAACAACAACACATAATTTCACTGAACTGTTGTTAACAAGCTAAAGTAAACACTGCATACTGTTAATGATGCAACTGGTACTAATAATAACGTTAATGAGTTGAACTGTCTTTACAAATTAAAACAGTAAATACATTTAACTCTTTTCAACATTCAAACAAACTGACACACTGTCAGTAGTTCAGGTTCATCCTCCACTGTGTTGTGTTCCTCTGAGCTGTTAGCTTCCATGCTAGCCACCATGTTAGCTTCTCTGCACTCGTGGTGTGAAACTTTCCGTGTTTCTTCGCGCTGAACTCACCTCGACAGTGTTGACAGGAGCCGCCAGCTCCTGAGGACTCATGTCACAAAACTCTCCTCCAAGAACCTCCATGATTTGTGTCTCCTGCTCGACCCTAAAGACACAAACCTCTGCTCATTCTGTCAGTGTTGTTGTGCGGCGTCGGAAGTCGCTCCAGCATGCGCCTCACGCGTGTGCTGCACTGTCAAACGTCCGTGTCGGCGTGGTGCCACAAAATTATCGTCCGCCAGAAACTGACGTCCGTTTCCTGTTAAAGCTGCATCACCCAGTTTATTTACGTCCACAGCTGTTTTTATCTGATATAACAGTCATAACTACACATACAAATAACTGTATGTCCGTGGTTATAGCAAAGGAATGTCTGCAACGTTTCTTGTAACCGAATAATCACAGTTGTGGCCGAAGTGTTTGCAGTTTATATCGTCATCAGGGAATCCCTGCTGGAAAAAAAAACAGCATAGACCAGCACCAAAACACAACATAAGCTGGTCTTGCTGGTCACCAGCCCTGATTATAACCAATCCAGTCCATTTAACTGTTGAAATACCTTTAAAGGGCCAATATAACTCATAAACATTTGTTTTTCACTTGCCAAAAACTGATTACAGCTCCTACCTCGTGACTGAAAGGTTGTTTCTGCATCATATTCACTTGATTTCACTCTTGGTAGTTTTATTTGACAGATTTAAACCAATCCAGTCCTTTTTACCAGTTAAAATACCTTTAAAGGGCCAATACAACTCATAAAAGGCAGTATTTCACCTGCCAAAGAGTGACTGCAGCTATAATGTTTATTGTGTTGTGGAAGAATAATAGATATTGTTTGGGAGCTGCCTCAAATTGTACTTACAATACACCTGACTTATTTCATAAAGATCTATCCATTATTCCCAGAGAACATTCCTGGATCCATCCCTCTATCTGCACCTCTGCATCCAAGATGAGTTTTTGTAGTTTTTTTTTTGTAATCCCGCTGACAAACCAACCAACAAATGTGCAGGAGTGGAAACATAAACTCCTCGTTGGAGGTAGAAAATGATGACAAAAGGTAACAAGAGTCATTTTATTTGCTGAGGACATTAAACGACTTTTATTGAAATATCATGACGAATAAATCAACGTAATCATCCTGTTAAAAATTACAGACGTGCACATCTAGGTCCTGCACTACACTATCTCTGCTGTATTGACCACAATGCACTGGGGTCTCAGATTCTTGGTCGTGGACATGACGAGGATGTGAGCATCACTTCAGAAGAACCTCCACATCAGTGTGAGTGCTGCCTCAGGTGTCTGCTGTTGCTGCTGAGCAGTTTGGGGTACGCCGTCCCGAGGGAGCGGCCGTGTCTGATGACCACCAGCTCCATCTGACACTGGTCGATGTTGACCAGCACTGTGGTGCTCCTGTCGGTGTTCAGGAGGAAGACGACGGTGAAGATCGCCATCTCAAACTCGGGGCTGGTCCCGATGAAGGCGCTGCCGACAGGCTTCACCAAACCGTGCCAGCTGAACTGGAGGTTCAGGACGTGGTCGTCTTGATCGGGCTGTGGACGGAAACACAGAAGACAAAGTCAGACACAGTTGTGGGTGGATGATAAAGACAAGAGTTGTTTTGTTCGTTCTGTTGTTTGTTACTCACTAAGTCATGGTCCCTGGCCTTGTATCCTTTGTAGTCCAAGTGGCTGTTTTTCTCCTGCAGATAGAACTGGATCCAGTTGTGAAAACCGACAATTTCTGAACCAGATCTGGTCTCTCCAACAAAAACATGCTCGAATCCACTTGAGTCCAAGCTGCAAACGTTTAGAAATACCACAGGGAAATAAAATTTTACTTCAAAAACAAGTAATAAACAATCCTTCACACAACTGCAGTAAATCCCTCGACCGCTTTCCGTCCACACACACTGATTTAACAACGTGATCGTCTGCTGGTGTTTGTCGGGGTGTTTCTCACCCCGCGGTTCTCTGTCTGTGGTAGAGATGGAACCAGATCAAGTTCAGCTGACTCTTAAACTGCCTCAGGTCAGAGCTGGACTTCCCTTTGCTCACCAGGTACCTGTGAGCGCGCTGAGGAGGAATCACATTTAGGACGTACAAGTCAATGAAAAACAGACTCTGACGCCTGATGAGACATTGACACAGGCGAAGGAAACATGGATAATAAACATTTACAGTTAATATCACACATATTTACTTAATATATCATGTCAATACCACTATTTTGAGCCTTAGTTTACTGTTTCTCTCTTAATCGTCTATTTGTTTTCATTTGTATTTCAGGATTAGTCTGTTTTATCAATTTATTTATTTTATATTATCCGTTTTGTGTTTCTGAAAACTTCCCATCCTAATAAAATTATCTTTACGGCTAATTAATCATTCATATTCACATGTATTCATAAAATATACCTTTTTGACTTCACATCTTTTAATGGTATTCCTGTTTACTGTTTGGTGCCTTCATGTTTGTTTTTGTGTTCTGGAAACGTTTTCTTTTGTTTTTGCTTTTCCATCACACATTTTGGATAATTTAGTGTTTTCCTTTCTGATGTGGTTTGTTGTTTCATGTGAAGTGTTATTTCATCTGTTTTTCATTTGTTCGTTTGCTGTATTGTTTGGTTTTTAATGATTTTAATTTGTACTGTCGTGGTTAAAATAAAATTAAGAAACACTGAAGACTAGCAAAAACTCTGTGGAAGCTAACGGGAATTAATCAAAGGTTAAAGAAAGACACCAGAGAAATGTTACTGTTGTTTAACTACCAGAAATATGTTGTAAGAACATATTTACATTCAGTATGAGCTTTTCAATGTTTGAGAAACAGACATTTGCTGACACTCACTCAGGAAATACTTACTCTCCTCCAAAATTACATTAAGTATTTTTATAGATGTACTACTTTTTCAAGTTGTATAAAGCCTTTAGTGGCTCCAGTGGAAGCTACAGGTAATCTGATAAATCGCCTATCAAAGGTGTCACTCAACAGCTACGTTGCATCATGGGTAATGTAGGCATGAGATCATGAACATGCAGAAGAATGTGTGGAATAAAACAGCTGACATCGCTGCTTCTGCTGTATCTATATGTACAAGTAATGGACTGTTTTTTAAAACTTGCTGCCTGCATTACCCACAATGCAACTTAGCTTAAACACTTTAATTTGTTAAATTGGCAGAGTTACCCTTTATATATTGCTCCCATAACTACTTTATATTACGTTAGGATTCTAACTTTAACTCTTTAAAATCATTTCATCTGTACTGTGTGTCCATTTTCTTCATTTTACCTTTCTCAAATTATTTTTCTGTTTATCTTTTAACCAGTCTGAAAAACAGACAGAACCGTAACTGTGTTAACATCCTCTGGAGAAGGAGCTACAACTCCAGTCCAGATGTCAACAACAGCCATCATGTCCGTCTCTCACAAACATGCCTTCTTGTTCCAAACACAACGAGAACTGCATGTCCATATTTTTTCCACTGAGCGTCTCTGGGGAGACAGCTGAGGCCAAAGCTGCATTCCACAGCTGCTCACAGATGTTTCAGATGTTGATGTTTTTTAACTTTCTAACGTCATGAAGTGAGTGTGTTGAGCGCTGCAGCGAGGCAGGAGGAGACAAACCTCCCTCTGGAGCTCAGCTGCAGCCCCAGAACCACAAAATGTAGGAAAACTGGAAACAGTCCGTTGGAGACAAAACAACTGATAATATACATTTTATACATGAACTTTGCACCCTTAGAAGCCTGAGACACCCAGAAAACAAACAGGTGTAAGAAACGAGGCGTGGTAGTGACTGAACTGATACTGGGGCTTCTAAGGTGCAACTGGTTGTAACATGTCAGATGTACCTTCATGACTTCTGTCTGTAAGACGGCATCCAGGAAGAGATTAATTTCTGTCAGCTCCTCTGCTGTGACTCGTTCAGCCACGCCTGAGGACCGCTCATAGTTGTCCAACAGTTTGGTGAATCCTGCAGGAACAGAAATTAATTTTTATTTGTTAAAGAGATGTCAGAAAAGGATCTGAGACAAAGAAGCTTTATGTCACTCACGGGCGATGGTGGTCGTGTTAGTCAGTTTGCTCTCATTAACGTTGGAGAACAGAGGCAGCGATGCGTGATCCCTCACAACATGGCTGCCTTGGGTCACAAAACTGGCTCTTCCCTGGAAACACAGAATAATATAATAACACATAACACAATGACATATAGATATAAGTGTGGTATGATCGAGGACCGGCTCTGTACCTGGACTGAGATTGTGTAGTCCATCCCAGGTGTCATGCGGTTCACATCCAGCCTCCACAGCTCATTGAAAAGATTAGATAGCTCCTGATTTACAGCTGGTCTGTGAGGAGAAATACAATTTACAAATACTGACAAACACAAAAACTCATGAGGAGTGTTTTTCACTGTACCTTGATGCAGTGAGTCCACTGAGAGACACTGTGAGGAGGAGAAACACTCCACAGAACCTGAACAACACAGAGTGGAAGAAGAAAAAAGAAAATAAAGACTTCATCTAGTCTACTGAAGCACATTAAGTTAAAAAAACAATATCAGTAGTTTGTGTACAGTCATAACCAAACAACAAACAATGTCCACAGGGAAGAAATTCATTTTCAGTGTTTTGGACAAAAATAAAAGCACATACCTTGCAGCCATGATACTTCTTCCAGGCTTCCTCTCCTGCAGCTCGACTACAGCAGACTACTCTGGTGTCCGTCCACCCTAATGCACGAACACCCTGCAGGACCATGTGAAATTAACTGCGCATGAACAGCAGCTCCACATGTTTTATTTTTTCTGCCACCAGAGAGCGCTTTCTGCCAAGTGTGTCCAAATGTAACAATGGTGAGACAGTGATGAAAAGTGTAACAGTCAAATGCATTTCAGTGATTTATAAGTGATTTACTTATGATTCAACATGATTGGGTGTGGCTAGGGGACTCCACAGCATCTGTAAACTGTTCTGTGTAAATCTGCTTTGTTTGTACAGTTACCTGCTCAGTAAAAGCATATTGGTGTATAGATCATTTATTATTTGCCTCTCTCCAGGGGAAAATAACTCTGTTACCTTCGTAAATCAGTGAGTTTGAACCAGTTATAACCTCCATGTGTTGGCTCAGCACAGTAAGAGAACCAGCCTCCGTCTCATATCAGTGAGGTTTTTGCCTTAAATGTTTCTGAACTAACTCTGAACACGAAGCTGAAAACGTCTCATTAAACTGAAAAGCGTTGAGATAAATTCGTCCGGAACATAATCCTCTCACCACATCGAATTAAATGCATTATCAATGCTATGATTTGATTGGTGCACCAATCCTCATTGTGATTTTGAAGGTTTTTTCTCCAGAATAATGCTACAGTAAATTCAATTTGGGACGCTATCATAAAACAAGTCGCTAGTTTTGGTGAAGTCGGCATGAAACATTGATCAGTTCATTGATTTTTTTAAGTCAGCATCAAACATTGTCTGCTAACGTTTACTGTAGAGTTGGCTAGTTATAAACGCTGTTAGCTAGCTGACTTTAAAGTTTTCACAGATGCACTGCAGGTTTAGGGAAAGAAGTGGCTCAGTTTCCTTTATCAACTAGTGAGGACACATGAACCAGGTATTGACAGTATAACGAACCTTTAAAGACATCCGAGTCATTTTCTCGTTGTGTTTTTAAAGACAGGTTTTTACATGTTAGCTAACTGTGTGTCTGTGGAGGAGAGTGTTGGCATGTAGCCATGATCCTGATGTGAGACGTTAACATGGTCAAACTACCACTGTAGAGCTGAATATGTGAAGGTCTTCAATACACTGTGGTCAAGCCAGCCGTGGTTTGCGTTTGCTTGGTCAAATCAGCCGCACCTTTTTTTCTCAGTGCGCAAATGCACAAACATTTACGGTAATCAAAATGAGCTGCTGGTAGTGAATTTGGGTCAGAGTGCAGTCTCACAATCAGATTCATGAAACATACGATACTTTTACAGTAATTATTCCCGGTAATAAACTGAAGGTATCATGTAGGTAAGTACAGGACAACGTGAGGAGAAAAAAAACATTGTTTCCATAAGTAGTCCAAAATTTATATACCGCTGACTATTTGCATGAATAATATCAAGTACTCTTACTGTGTACTTTTACAATAATGCTTTGTCAAAATCCTTAAATAATGAAATTGAAAACTCTAACCCTAACCCTAGTTCATTTACATAAATAAATTAATGTATTAATGCCGATATCTATTGTACAATAAGTTAAAATCTTTATTACTATTTTCCGTGACACTTGTGGTCTGTCTGTGTGAGAGAGAGGGACAAAATGACCGACAGCCATGTATATTAGACTGACCCTTAGTTGTACTTCATTAAAGAAAATACCTCCCGCTCGCATTAAAAACACCAAAACTCTTATTACCAAAATGTTACATTGTGAGCGACAGACGATTCTGAATGCATTGATGTAAACTGGGAACAATGAAGGAATGACAGCAAATTAAGAAAACATGTACTGTTTGTTCTCCTCCAGACATTCAGGCTGAAACTGGCAGTGACTTCTGGTTCTTTTAGTCTTTTCAGTACTCTTTGAGCTCTGAGCAGACACCTCACCTCTGCTCTGTCACTGATGCTCTGTGGATGGATGGATCACCCGCTGCAGAGCCTTCCTGTCCTGGGCCGAGCACCAACCAGACAACATGTCAGTCCACAAAACTTCATGACAGGAAATCAGGATTCAGTTCAGGAAACTCGTCCAACTGGTCCTCAGCAGCCTGTTCCTTTGCCCACACTTTCAGCTCCTGGCTGCTCTCCTTCTGGAGAAACGAACAGTGACCATCAGCACTCTGCAGATATATCAGCCATGTTTGATCCCCCTCGTAAAGTACAGGTGAAAGATACTCACACTTTCCAGTCAGGCACCTGCGGCGGCTTGTCTACATTGTTCGGCTCGTCTTGTTTGTTGTGGTGATTCTTCCTTTCAACCGTCCATCACCTGCAAGATGAGAAAGAAGAGCAGTGGTAGTTTCATGTCTCTTTGTGCGGGTTTTGTGTATTTGTGGAAGTTGTTTGTGTATTTGTGGAGATTTTGTGTGTATTTGTGGAAGTTTTTAGTGAATTTGTGGAGGTTTTTTGTGATTTGTGAAGGTTTTTTTGTGTATTTGAGGAGGTTTGTGTACATTTGTGGAGGTTTTGTGAATTTGTGGGAGTTTTTTTAGTATTTGTGAAGGTTTTTTTGTGTATTTGTGGAGGTTTTTGTGTATTTGTGGAGGTTTTTTGTGTCTGTAACCATGTGCATGACATCACATCAACAGTCTCACATCACTTTGCACTGTAAAATCTACTATAATCTGATTTAATGTGTTGTTTAAAGGTAAACCAAAAGTAAATCAAATGTATTTAATCCTGAGAACATTAAGTGCCTTATACACGAGAAATATGATTTTAAAGTCAATCTTTTGAAACCCAGGGAGTCAGTGCAGTGATTTAAATAACACATTAAACCAGAACTGAGACAAACACACTAAATCCATTCTGTGCAGATTACAATGAGGCTGCATATTGAGTGTATAAACTACTTTAGCTGCTCCAAATGACCTTCTAGATGCTGACATACTCACAAACTGAGACATTATTACACACAACACATGGAGCCTGTTAGCTAACCGTGCTGTACTCAGATATTCAGCTGTAACGATGCTAGTATTAACAAGCTAACATTACACAGCGCGATAATGGCGTCATGCTAACACTCTCCAACAGACACACACGTTAGCTAACATGCAAACCTGTCTGTAAAAACACGACGATGAAATGACTCAGATGTCTTTATGAGCTCGTTATAGTGTCGGTCCACGGTTCATGTGTCCTCACCCGTTAATAAAGGCAGCTGAGACGCTGCTAACGTGTTTCCCAAACCGTGCAGTGCATCCCCAACTTTAAACTCAGCTAGCTAACATAACATAGCATAACCACTCACCCAAACTGACCAGCAAACATTTAGCTAGCTAACCAGTTAGTTAAGTTAGCTAACCAGCTTTCATGGCGTTTTAAAGAATCCATAAATTTATTTATTTATTTTACTATGGACTGGTTTTGAGAAAGTGACCTACATTTAGTTAACTGTGCATTATTCATGTAATAAACAGGTCAGAGATAAAACGACCAAAATCACAATGGAGGTTTGGTGCACCGAGCAAAACAACCACTGTGCAACCACTGGATGTAGTTAGAGGATTATGTTCCAGCCGAATATGCCTCAACACTTCACAGTTAAATGTGAAGTCTTCAGCTTCTTGTTCAGAGTTATTCCAGAAACATTTGAGGTAAAAACAAATCTCACCAACATGAGAGGGAGGCTGGCTCCATTTTAACCCGCACGTAGAACTTACTGGGCTCAGACGACGCATGAAGGTAGTTACTATGTGGAGCTCGCTGATATAAGGAACATCACCCGGGCTTATCACCTGAGATCTTTAAGTAATAACTTTAATATCTGTACATCTCCCACACAGACATGAATACACCTGTACTGAGCAGGTAACACATAAAGCAGATTCGTACAAAGCAGTTTACTGACCGTGTTCGTGTCCTCAGAGAAGAGCCACTCTGACCAGACTGAAAATAAATCAGTCATTATTATAGGCGTCTGAAGTTTTGGAGGGAAATGCACTAACTTCGCGCGGGAAACGAGCGAGACCGCCCCTTTTGGCGCGCACCACCTGGATTCACCAGAGAGTCTGTGGGCGGGACTTATTTTGCGTGGCTTACACCCACGAACCAGAGAGTTTAAACTGGTGAATGCTGTTTGGCTGGGTTGGCAGAGCAGGCTCCAGTGATCAGAGAGACTATTTTTGCCTTTGGTTCAAGTGTAGGCCTGGGGTCCTTTGCTGCATCGTCTTTCCTGTCTTCTCTATACTGTCTTGCCAATAGAGGGCAAAATAAAAAAATGTTAATAGGACCAACACAGATAAACAATTGTTAATAGGATTAAAAAAGGTTTTAAATCGATATTTAATTTCTATGGTCTTGTTATAAATCCCAAATTAACGGAAAGTAATCAAGTTACATTACTTTGATATTGTAATTGGGTGAAGTCAGGTAATCTGGACATCTCAGCTCAAGTGTTAATGATTTCTGTTCTGTACTTTTACTATAAAATGAATGAAATGAAATTTTTTTTTTTTTCCTTTCAAAACTTTATTGAAAGTTGCCAGCACATACAAATGCATATCAACAATACAATTATGCTGGTGTATGAATTAAATGAAATGTGAATGATGACTTCATGGAGCTGATGTCACAGAAAGGGGCGGGGCACATGTACATATTATGTATATAGGAATCTATTTCTGACTTTTTTATTATATTGTTTATTTTTTACTATTAGTTCTTTATTGTTAAATTGAACTGTCCATAGCCTCCTGTGACACACAAATATCCCTGTTTGCGGGACCAATAAAGGAGTTCTGAGTTCTGAGGAGGTCAATGACATAATATTCTGATCAGTCATAAATAAGAAAATGTTTCTAATATTTTATCACATTGTCACATGTGTTGGGACCATCACATAGTTCTGACTTGGGAGCGGCCTAAATTGCACCAACAAAGGAAAATGCATCGACCCTAATGTCCAGTAGGTGGCGCCTGCTTGACACAGTCCCCTCAGGTTTTACATCTCCCATCTCCCATCTCCCATTGTCTGAGAGCGCACCTGAATGCGTCGCCATTACCGCAATGACTGGATGAACGGAGAACATTTTTGGGGGCCCTAAGCAGAGGGGCCACCACCACAGAGTCACCTGTGCTTGACATTTATTGACAGAAATGGCACACTATAATGTTACATTATAAATTGTATTAATACAGTGATGGATTATGAACTACTGTCCCCCGGCACAGTTGCATAAGGACCCCACCTACCTTATTCGTACGAAAGTGGGTGTAAATGGGGGAAGGGGGGTTCGGGGGTCCTCCCCCAGAAGAAATTCTGAATTTGGTAGATGTGATTTGGTAGATATATTCTGGTGCATTTTTGGGATGGCTAGCCAGAGAAGGGCAATGCTTCAATTCATTCAGATTCATACACTTTTGCTTTTAGATTTATTGAGGTAGTGACAGCAGTTGTAGGCAGGTATATTGATCATGAAATCAGAATCATCTTGTCTTGAATTATTCATCCATTCATTCATGTCACTTGTTAACTGATTTATTATGTTAATTAAAAAAAATAAATAAATCAAATTTCTTTTTTCAATTGCAGTCGCTGAGTTCACTCATGCCTCGGGCTGGCCCTGTGTTGCTGGAAGCGTCAGCTTTCGTCAGCGCAACCATTACTCAGCTCTGAATACAGCACAGTTAGCTCACAGGGCCCATACGTTATTTAATCATTTTTGAGCAGGTTAGCCTCTCTCTATCTCTTATCACATTAATGAAGCTAACAGCAGCTCAGTGAGTGGTATATATGTTTTGAAGATATGAAATATACCTGGAGTGCTGCCTGTAATATCATGAAGCAGACAGGTAAAAGGTCATTTTGCGCAGCTAAAGTAGTTTATATGCCTATTATGCAGCCTCATTGTAGTCTGCACAGAGTATATTCAGTATGTTTGTCCCAGTTCTGGTTTAATAAGTCACTGCAATGTATGTCAAAGACAGACTTTAAAATCCTATAACTCGTTGATAAAGCCCTAAAGCACTCTTTAACAGCCATTTTCTTCAGGACTCGTAGTTTACTTTCATCGTTCAGCAGGGAAATCAGCAATTTTACCATCATGTCTTCGGTCCTCAGTTCACGAGACTTGTGTGAGGGAAATATCCAAACTGATTTAAATTACTTTATTGATCTTAGAAATGGATAAAACGTTTTAAAAAACAACACAGTCTATTTTCTCAGGTATGTTCAAGGGTTGTATTACAACATTATCATATTGAAAAAAATCTGACATTATCTCTCAAATCTGAATATGCCACAAACACTTTCTTCATAAAAATAACTCTGTCAGCCAACATGGTTCCATTAAAAATCGATTTATAGTAAAAAATAAAAATAAAATAAACAACAAGCTGTTATATCAACGTGTTGGATTTCTATACCATGCATGATATTTATTAGGCTTTGTACTGTATGATATGTACTGATGCAAACGCATATAGAATATTACTGTTGAGTGAAAAACCTGTAAAATGTTCAGCGTAGGATAAAATAAAAAACAATTTCTATTTCATTAGCAGGGCTTAGTTCTGTAGAAAACATAGCAGCTGTTTCAGAGTTACTACTTTAGACTAAATTCTAAATATGGGGGGAAAAAAATCGCTTCAACTTCTGAATGAAGTCCATCTCTATTTTTCAACATTTCTACAGTCAGAAGTCAACTTAAAAGACATATATTAAAATCTATATGGCATATTTTATTTGTCTTTGTGTTTCTGCTGTGAGTACACGACCGAGTACAAAATATCTCCAGAAGCCAGCTGGCAGGCGAGCAGTGGTGTTGCCCTCAATGTTCCCTCTGTCATCAGACGACAGTAACATACAAAGTTCAGGAGTAAAAATGGATACTGGACTGCGCGCTTCCTCAACACCGTCGTTTGACACTGAAAGAAGGAGGACACTAATACTTTCGGCTCATCTTTAAAACGTAACGCTAAGAAGAAATGTGGGAGCATTCTTGGGGTTTGTTGAGACAGGTCTGTGTGCGAGTAGAGAGGGGGGTTGGCACAGAGTTCCATTCACAGCAGGACCAGGTCTCGTGGTGCTGTCGGTCTCATGCGTTGGAGTCCTCGTCTGTTACGCTGGGGTTCGGTGAATTTGAAATCTCTTTGAAGAATTCGTCATCTTTCAGCATGCTCTGGTACAGGGCAGACAAAAAATAATATTAACTTAACGACCAAAAGCTGGAATGGCAAGTGCAAGAGTGTAATGTATTCCGGTTGACTTCGTCTTACCGTCAGGTTTTGAATGCCCTCAGAGAAAGCTCCGATCTGTCTCACAGTTCCCTCTGAGTCCTCCATCTGTGAAACAAGAAGAAGATTTCAACACTGGTGACATTGTACATAGGATAAAAAAAGACCAAACCTAATAAAAATAGTGTTTTTCCTAATGATGCACATAACATCTTTGACTTCAGATGTACGACAAATGCAGTTATATATAAAAAAGTGATTGATGACATAAATAATCCTTAAATAGACCATTTGAGAAACAAGCTCACCTGTTCGAGCCTGTCGAGGTCGTCCTCGTAGATTTGGAGCTCGAAGCCTTTCTGAAAGCTTCGTCCCTTTGGCATCTCCACGTCCATCGGACACACGTACTCCTCATTCTCATCCTGCTTTTTCTTTCTCAGGCTGCCAAAGTTTCCAAATGACAGTTTCCTCGGCTGGTGCGAACGAGGAGAGAGAAGACAAAGAAATACAGTTAACATATCTTTGTTTTGTTTTTACTTTAATGGGATAAATATATGATCAATTTAGGATTTTTAATTCTGTGTCTCAAGAATGTTGATTTTGTCGTTGTTCTTCACACTTGGCAAACTTATGTTAGTTTGCAAAATCCAAAAAAACGAAATTTTCTTGGATTTTTTCTTGGTTACCCAGGAGTCCTTGTAAGCAGAAGAACTACTAGTACCATCAACAATCTATATTCAAGAACTCATGTGTTACCTTGACCTTCGTGGTGGCTGTAAGGAGAGTGTAGTCTGGATTTTCAAGACACTCCTGTTTGAGCTGCTGAGCCTCTGAACCAATGAGCAGGTTGAAATGTGTGGCGAGGTGGCGGCGGAGCAGCGTCTTGTTGGGGGGGATGTTCAGCAGCAAAGCCATGGTCTCCACGTTGAACCGCGGCTCTAGAACCTGAAGACAGAAAGGACGTTTGAGAATTGGATACTCTTAGGAAAGAATCTCCGTTTTCCCATGGGAAGACTGAACACCGGACGGTCTCACCATCAGGCCTCCGTGCACACCGCTGCCTCTCAGGTTGGGAGCATATTCAGCGAGGTCCACAGACCGCAGCCACTCCATCACCCTATGGTTGGTCCACTGGGAAATCTCTGCTGGAGAAATATTGTTCTAAGGGAAGAAGATGGAAATGTTAACATACAGCCAAAGCAACATAAAATGAGACTGTGAAAGAGTAGAACAGGCTGCTGAGCTCCGTCTAATCATTTCTCAGGTGGATGCACCTCGTCAGACGGCCTACGACGCAAACAGTTGGGCTCATAGTTGTTGAGTCGGAGCACTTGGATGGCTCTCTTGATACTGAGGTGATGCAGGACGCTCCCAACTTTTAGAGAAAGCAGGTCATCCTGGGGGACAGAGTCAGACATCAGCGGCTTAGTGTGATACCCAAACAATAAATGCAAAGAAGACTTTCAACCATGAACATTCCCTGACAAAGAAGTCTCTGTCAGGCTATCACAGTTTGAGCAGAGACAGACGCTGGGGCATTTATTCAACTCTGTCCCAATTATGATGGGTGAGATCAGGACTCTAAGCCTTAGTCCTAATGCAAGATGGCATCAGACTTGTCAGAGCTCCTTATCTGCGGGGTCTCTAAAGGGAGGTCACGTGTCTCGCCAACACTCACCACTGTCATGTAGTGCAGCATGCGACCATCCACCCTCCCCTCGTCAAACTGGGTCTTATACTGAGGCAGGCCGATGTCATCCAACCATCCTGTGAGGAGAAGGAAAAAATACAGTGCCATGAGAAGGATGTTTACAGTGAAGCAGGATTCAAAATGTAGAGCATTGGTAACTTCACGTCCTGGACTGGCAGCCGGTACTCACTCGTCACCCAGTTGAAGTCGAGCTTTCCCTTATTGTCCTCCTCCTCTGAGCCGAGGGCCTGCAGAGCCAGCTGCAGCTTCTTCCTGTGCAGCGGGTGTTTGATTCCCAGCTCCTAAACACCCACAAGAAGACATGGAAGGATTATTCACAACATCTACAACGAGCAAACTTTGCCCATCTGACAGCTTTGCTAAACTAATCTAAGTCTTCTGCTTCATCTCACCCTCTCCAGGTCCTGTTGTGAGGCCTGTAGAAGCGTCTGACCCGAGGAGATCCACACACGAGCCATGTTCACATAAAGGCCGAGCCCCTGGTCCTGCAGCCAGTCACACACCTGATCCTTTGACCAGCGTGCAAAGGGAGCGTCAACTTCACTGATGAAAAGAAACGACACCAGAAAAGTCAAAACTTTTAAAAGTATAGTACGTACATTTTTGATTTCCTCATCATCCTCACAAAGACTGCTCTGTAAAAACACTCACATGATCTCTGAATTTCATTGTGCTCCAGAGATTCCAAACACAGAAACCACATTCTGAGTCTCATTATTCAGGCTGAATGCACAGACTTACTTGTTGACTCTCTGGAGGTCACGAGACCAACCCAGTCTGGGTCCCGCTGTGGCTCGTACTCCCCCTCTCTTGAACTCACCCTCTGGCAGGTTGTCGTCCAGGTTAAATGTGGTAGATTGACTTCTTTTTAACCTTAAAAAAAATTACATTCATTTAAAAAAAAAAATCTATCTGATTTGAACTTCCATGTGTATCCATGTGTTTCTTTAAATCAAAGCTAAAGATCCTCACATAATAATTTTACTTACTTCCCAAACAGTTTCTTTATTCCTTTGGATTTCTTCTTGCCCTCTGGGGTTGTCGGGAGTGTGTGGGTGCTGTCGCTGTTAGTCGACCTCTGTGGCATCCCGGCCAAATCCAGATGATCGGTACCTTGTCGTTCTGTTTCAGCTACACAAACAGATGCCCACAGAAAATCATCAACATCTTGAGCAGCGGTGTGGCAGACATGCTCAGGGCCGGTGGATGGAGCCAGAAAAAAGACAGACACATGACATCACCGAGACAGACTGGGAGGTCATGGTGGTTTGCGTTAAAAGCCGTTTCCTCTCTAGCATGCATGCATCAAACTCTGCTGATATCTGACTAAGACTTGAATAAAATAGTCTTGTTGTATCAGATAAAACAGAATGTTCATTAGTTGTTTTGTTTTAGATATTAAGTGGGATGCCTTCAAGATCCAAATAAATCATATGAGCTGATAGTCTGGATCTCGACACAGATTTGTTTCGGTGAAGGGTTTGAGAGCGTAAACAAATACATGCAGGCACGCAGGCAAATCAACATACACAACAGACTGGTTGTATGTTGGACGTATAGTGGGTAGTGACAAGGGTGGGGCTGCTGAAGCGCTGCAGCTACTGTGATAAAAAAAGATGTGAGCTGAATGGATGAGTTTAGAAAAGGCACATAAGAGGTATTCAGTAGTTTCCTTTGTTGGCTTCGGAGAACTACTGCAACCCTACAATGACCTGTGGTCAATACTGTACCTAGCATAGGCGCACTTGCACTCCGGCTGCGGTCTTCGTGTGTTCATAAAGCACACGCAACACGGGAAAGGGTCCAACAGAAAAAAGAACAAGACAAAGGGCAGAAATTATGATTGAAATAACAACAGGATCGGAGAGGTGGAACAAACACAGACACACAGACGAAAACGCACATAACACAGGACGAAGGGCACAGAAACGGACTTCCATAATTAACTGGGGACCACAGTTTGTGTGGGCTGCAAATTATGGTCTTGGTCCATGTAGTATATTCCATGGGTGTGGCTTGGGAAAATAGAAAGTGGATCATGGTGGAAGAAAAACCTCCAGGGAAAAAAATGTCACTCTCCAGTAAACAGCCAGTCAATTCCACAGATATGTTAACATCTAAATAGCATCAAACACAGACAGTCACCTTTTACAGCTGCTGAGTCAGGTGGTTTGCTCTTACCCAGGTTAGGTGTGCTGTTGGTCTTCTTGCCCCCTCGGATCTTGAAGAAGCCCTTTCCAAAAGATGAACGAGCCTTTCTCGAGCCAAAGCTTTCGTCTTCCGTGGTGGCAGGCAGGTTGGCAGGCAAGGTGGCAGTGGGACTGATGGGGGGCTTTTCACTGATCTTAATGATCTCTTCACTTGTATTCTGAGAGAACAAAACACAATATGCCTTAAGAAATATTTTATCTTTAACAGCCATAAAAAAAAAAAACTGTATTGTGGGATATTCTCACGATTACAAACACTATGAATGCTACATCGTATTTTACAGATTTCTGCAACAAACAGTATGAAGAAGAGAGAGAGACACACAAAAACACAAACACCACTCAAACTGTGTTACTTTTACCTTTTCATTGTTGCTCCTATCCAGCTGGTCCTGGCTGCCAGTCTTTGTGGCATCTTGGCTGCTGAAATGACAAAAAAAAACAAAAACGTTTCACAAACTTCACTCATGACAGTGCACTGGACTTGAGCTCATGTCACATGGTCATGAGAAGGAGCGCAGAGGGTAACAGGATGTGAACTACCGTGACCTCTCGAGTGTAACTTAAAGAAGGCTTCCTCACACTCTGTTTGCGTAAGCAGGCTGACACCTGTTTTGTCCATTTGCTGCAGTCATACAGAGTGAATTACTGCTCTGCTCTCTGTAAACAAAGGTGCATTCAAATGGTACACAGACAAACTGAATATTGAGACAGCAGCATTATCTTAATCAGCATGTTAAAATCTTTCCTATTAAGCACGTTATTATGTATTTTAAACAATACAGCACAGCTATAAATATTGAGGAGCCATGGGACAGACATTTTCAGCATATTTTCAGTTTTCATTTACAGTTTTACGATTCAGTGTTGATAAGAGACATATTTTCAGTACATCACTGGCCTACTTGTAATTATCGATAGCTAAATGTTTTGAACAACAAAACATTTGAGAACTGAGTCTCATGACAAAATGTTGATTTGTGAAAGATGTCCAATCCACCTGATCAGTACTGAACATGTGCAACTTTCAGTAGAGATGAAAATAAAGGAGACGACTCACTCTTTACATACTTTTATCATCAGCTCAGTTGTTTGTTCTGCTTTTTCAGCTACATAATATCATCATCAAAACTCTTCATTCAAGGACATGACTAGTGGCAAATAAATTATTACTCAAGTAAAAAATCTTCTTTAAAAACATATTTACATTAGCCAAACTCCACCTTAATCAATGCATGTGACTATCTCACCTTTCTACGTCTGTCTGTGCAGTCTCCGACAGTCTTTCTGGATCTAAAGGGCTCGGCGTGGGTGAAGGTTCTTCCATCAGTCCATTGAGGCTCTCCAACTATGCACAGATGTATCAGAATAAGAAGACATAAGACAAGACAGAAAACACACAGTTCTAAAATCTAAGTGAGCACCGTCGCAAAACATTAACTTGCATATTCTCCCGGGGGCCATGAAAACGCAGCAGACTAATGTTGCACACAGGCTTAGAGAACTGACGGGAGATGTTATTCAATTAATTGGATGTCGAGCCCTTCAACACTCATTTCACCAGTGTGAAATTTATGTGAGCCATTAGTGTTTTACTAAGCATTTTAGAGTTTAATAAGATTTGAATCTGCTCGAGGCGAAGAAGAAAAAAGCTACAGGACAAGAGAATCTTTTGTCAGCTACTCATTAGCAATAAATTAGAACAACGACAAGCCTAAGCCTATAAAGGCTCAGTAAACATCTTGTATTTCATGATACACAATGAAACACTGAACATGCTTGGGACATTGTTTTAGCGCATATGGTTAGTAGACCAACCTCGTCTGGGCTTTTTCTTGTCAGTTGGTCAACATCTGTCATTTCATGATTTTGCAGCTCCACAGACACGACGGGCGAGAATGTGATGGAACCATCACTGTGAATCTCGACATGCTCGTTATCTTTGGTTTTCTCTGAAATACAAAATGAATAAGATGCAAGTGAATTTGACATGTAAAATATAAGCAGTTTTATTTGGCATCGATCAGCCCATCTCAAAGCTCTGAGGAACAAATGTATCTGACAAGACATGTTTCCCCTCTAGACAAAACTTATGACACAGGTCCAATGGAATTTGCTGCAGAAAGCAATAGAGAAACATAATGTAACTTCAAACATCCTTTAATGCAACAATAAGAGAAAAATGAAGCTAATTATTCCTCGTGGAGATCATCTCTAGTTATAGCTTCATAAAGCTTCAAATTAAAGCCTTACATAACACCTATTATATGCTGTGAAAAATGGCCAATAATATAAAGTATACATAGTTATTATTCATCTATACAGGATCTAACCTTTCTTTCCTTGCACTGACATCACCATGTCTTGAACTTTCTTGTACCGCAGCAGCGACTGCTTCAGTTCCTCAATCTTACGATCCTGCAGAGGAAAAGACAAATTAAATCACAGTGAGGCAAATTTGCCGAAGGAGAGCTGAATTAATTGTTGCAACTCAAATCACAAACTTGTCAAATGTACCTTCTCCTCATTGGCTGCCATCAACGATTCAACTGCCTTTTTCATTCTCTGCACTTCCACATCTAGTGAGCAAAGAAAAGTGATCAGACAAAGAACTGTAGTGTTCACGTGGGGATGGATAGTAAGCCTGAACACACAAGGAGCAACTGGAGGATTTACTTCATCCAGACCACACAGGCTGCAAAGTTACTGACTGTCATTACAGTAACATCACAGCCAGCCTTTGTTTTGCAAGAGTCCTTCAAACAGAGACCTAATGTCCTTGTGTGCGCAGGTGTTTCACTTTTGTAGAACATTTTCACTTTTCAGGACACACACAGCTACAAGGTTCTGTGAGCAGGCAACCCTCAACATTAGCAGTCCTTGGGATTTTATCTCCAGTAAGTTTAAAATAAAAGGTACATCAATTTGGTCATTTAGTTTTTCCTTTGAAAGATCCACATGTAGTGCGGATAGTGAGAAAGTCTCTAAACAAATGTAAGAATATCAATATCTGTGCAACCTTGGGTAGAACATCTGATTGCAGGTCTGTGTTTATAGCTTTGTTACTTTGGATACTACGGAATGCATGAAAGATAGAATTTGCAACATTTCTGTCTCAAAATGTCTTCAAATGTTCAAACCTAGAGAATTGTGTAATTTAATTCAAAGTAAAGGTCGGATTCATTTAGTTGCCTGTAGCTCATAACTTCAGGGGAAACGTCAGATGATATGTCAGAGAATGAGGAAGGAAGCCAGCAAATGTAATTAAATAAAACTTGAATACTTTTCTTTGTTGTTCTGTCTGAGTCGCATCAGATAGATTTCAATGACAACAGTGGTTTTTAAACCAGAACAACATCTCTGATGATCCCATGCTATTTCTCGACTTCATCAAACACTGTCTTTGTTTTCACTGTGCGTTTCACTGGGATTTTATTGTTTAAATGCGTGTAATCTCTAATAAGAAACTTAAACATACTGTTAAGTGCTTTAAATCATAAAAACAAGTTTTGTTTAAAGCCTCATAAACAATTCTAGTGATGTAATCTTCTGTTCACATCTCTGCAGAGTCATGTTGAGGGAGTCTGAGCCCGAATGAAAAATGAAATTGTTCTACGTAGGTGAAGTATCACTGATAGGTGTAGGCACAGATATAAAGTCACAACTCACAACACTGTCACATGACACTGAACACGAACAAAATATCACATGTTAGCGAGGAACACACTGGTTGATGGTGGGAGCAGTGGAAAGTTTAGAGGGGTTTGAGGAGAGACACTGAGGGGAACAGGAGGTGAATATTGTTGGAGGACATGAGGCAGGAGGATGAGTGAGCAGCCTGAATGGTTAAGACAAACAACACAATTCATTCCTCATTCTTGTTGAAGACACAAAGCAGACATTCCTCGCTGCTGTTCCAGGTTGGACAGTAAAAAACACAGATGCACAGCTTTTGGGTGACAGGGTTCCTACACATTTTTTCTTTCAAAATTAAACTGTTCCAGACTTCTCTTTGACATCTTAATACAAAAACCTATAAGTTTTTTTAAATAAAAAATAAATGGTTATAAAATACAACTGTTAATACATATGCTATGTTATGGCTATGTATGCAATACGTTGCAAGAAGACTGTAGTGAAATACTGAAGCTCATAAATCAATTAACACCACTTGGGACAGGCTGCAGCATACAGGCATAGAGGCAGCTCTGTCAAGGGTTTGGGTGTTCAGTTGCACACCAAACATCTTGTGATGCTGTCAACATCAGCCTCGCTCTGGCCTGTGATCGCTCACGCAGTGGTAATGTCTTGACTGTGCTGGCTGCTGGCTCCAACTGGCATTAAAAACACTACTTGTGTGATCAAATTATTTTTAGATTCAAGATTATGCAAAATAGATTCAGTTTGAATTCTGAATTTCATTTTTAAGGACACAGAATAGAGGCAAAAGTCCGGATACACATATTTTTCTTCTTCTCTTTCATCCATAATTATCCTCACCGGAAAGTTACTAAAATCCAATTCCATGCTTTCCCATACTGCGTAGGAACCCTGGAATGACCTTGGTGTTGTTCACTTTAAAGTCCTTAAAGGGTTGACAACCGCTGAACAGGTTGGCGATGTGGTGCTCTGTGCTCAGGTTTTAGCACTCCAGTGGGTTATAATGGACAAGCCGAGTTCAGGTGGCTCATGCTCGTTCATGCAAACAGGGGTTGCGATGGGTGCAGCAATAAGGTGCAATAACAAACACAGGCATAAAAACCCCCCTTACGTTTTTCTTTCAGCCTCTTTCTAAGATTTTCATCTTGATGAGAGACTAAACGGGACAAAGAGTTATGAAACAGAAACTGGTTGGTTACAGATTCTGACTTCTTATAGAATTATCCTAAAGCTTTGCGACTTAGCGGCTAGACAGATAAACATGAATTTAAACATCATGCATGTTCATCTTCAGTGAGGGTTGCTTTTCGACTGGTTTTCCCACCTCTCTCTGTGGGATCTGCACTGCTCGCGGCGACGCCTTTGAAGCCTGTCTCATCCTGTAGCCTCCTCATCTCTCCGTCTTTGCCCTCCAGCTGCCTCCTCAGTATGGCTAGCTCCTCCTGTCCAACAGAGGACAACGGTGAGGAGATTTCCTCAAGAGACACTATCCCACCCAACCCCCCCATCCCAACTCCACACTACAAACAAACCACAACACAAAAGGTTCACAGATGCTGACGTGGCGTACAGGCACGCAGGCCACACCTGCTCATGTGAGAGGTGAGTTGTGAGCACTCACATCTGGGAGGACTGAGGTAAAGTCAAATACAGAAGGCATTATACAAAACAAGTGTTTTAGTGAACAGCAAAGGAATCAAACATGGTGACAGACACATACAATTTAGGTTTTATTAGAAATCAGAAAAAATAAATCAGTGGGACAAGTGTAAAGAGGGATAAAGAAAGACAGAGGAAAACACAACTTGCCAACTCTTGACCAAAACCCCAAATTAAAGCATACCTGTGGTTTGAGACACTGGTGCAGACTTAAGGAAGTGACTACACTTGACTTTTTGTATTTTGCTGTACTGCATATTTCAGTACATAGAGTGATTTCATTGTTTGCAAAGTGACATCACTCTACTTAAAATAGTAACAAAAACAAACTGCTGCAGAACAGATTTAATGTTTTTTTTCCCTCAAAAATAAAAACAGAAGAGGAGCCAAAGGGAGAGGTCAAAAACCATAATCATACAGCAAGCAAAGCAGTCATCCTGAGAAAAGCCAACCTTCACAGCCTGGAGTTTGTGCTCCTTCCTCTGTTTCTCATACTGCATCTGGCCCATTTTGATTTTCAGGCTAGAAAGCTTGGCCATTAGCGGCTAGCAGCAGAGAGACAAACCAAGGAAGAGAGAAAAATAGAGATGCAAGAGGTGAAAGATAACGAGGTCAAAGAGGTGGAATACCCAAAATTCAAAACAAAAGGTATTTACATCAATCCAGAGAGGAGTTATTTCATTATTTGTGAGCTGTTTATAGAAGCAGGAGGATATTTCAACCTGAAAGAATGTGGCATGTTCTTGTGAACTGTTTCAGTCGTGAATCTGCCAATACAGTTTTGCAACTATTGCCACATCAGGAGGGGTTTAAAAAAAATGTGTTTAGCTGGAGGAGTCAGCCCTGGAAGATATTTAACCAGCCAGGAGAGAGTAAAACGTTAGTCATAAAAGAGTGTGACAACTTCCCCGTGACAACTCACCTTTGTGGATTTAAGTTTCTTTTCGTACTGTAGTTTTTCACCCTCCAGATCTGTCAGTCTGTACCGCAGTTCATTCATTTCAAGAATCAGATCCTAAAAGAATAGAACACACATGTCACAGAATGGTAGCGAAAGAACAAGTAAACTCTTAAAATAATAGCCATACAATAATACTTAATTTCTTCTTTTTTTAAGTAATTTCATTTGTGCAGCTCTCATATTCAAATTTTTCAGTTAGAAGTTCAAATACATTTGAAAACCTAAACAGTAATATCACTTTCCAGAAATCAAGACCTGGATTTATTAAACCACCAACTGTATCAACACACACAGGGAGGTGTTCATGCACTCCGGGAAGAGACACTTGTGACCGAGGAGGATGTAAACATTAATGGCGTCCTCCTTAGTTGACCTGTACTTTTAGCTAGCTTAAGTTAGCTACGGTTTTGTCAATGGCTACATGCATGCCTCCTTCTATGCTGTGGTATGGAAATAAAATAGTTTCTACATGAAACTGCTCACAACAAGGTCTGTGGATTATCTTAACAACCAGGTTATGATTTCTGGAAGGTGAAATTACTGTTTTTCAAATGTATTTTAGGTGTTTTGAGCACCACAAGCTCATCTGCTATGTAGTTCTATTAGATTTTAGAGAAGGCCAACATCTCGTTTGGTTACATCTCCAAAACATTGTGACTCACATCAAAAGCAATCTAGATGGATCAATAGCACTACATGCAAGAGGATAAATATGTGTTTGACTTTGAGGTGAATTGCCCCTTTAAAAAGAATTGGACACATCTAGCCTAAGGTTTAAACTCCATTAACCACTCAAATCTGATCTAACTCAGCCTAACTGGTACCATGCAGTGTAAAAACACTAGAATCGTTTGAGGGGACTGAATTCCTTAAAAGTTGAAGCATCAAAGCAGCAGCAGTGAGAAAACGAGAGGAAGCTGCCCGGAGAGGAAAAGTGATTTATGTGCAGTGAGGCGGAAGATGGACAGCAGCTTTTTTGTTCCAGTGGGGTGGAAGAGACGGCTGCGCTGCTGCAACAATAACATGACGTGTTTGAAAGCTGTCCAAGTATTCTGCATGGTTCATCTGGGAGCAGAAATCTCCCTCATCTCGAGTAAACAAATGACTGACATCTGAATTTTGCAATCCGACCAGAGGGTAGAAAATAAAAAAAAAGGTTAAAAAACAACTCTGTTCAGTAAGATTTTTTATTTACATTCAAAACAACACAGCAGGCACATTTCCCACGGACAGTTCAGTGTCGTTTCCTCTAAGAGCTTGAACTCTATGTGACTTTTTTTCTTCCTCAACACAGCTGCTGTGAGACCGACAATAAAACAAGTCCCTCTCTCCCACACAGGTGTCAGACAACATGAATGAGTGTCTGTTTGGTGTGTGGGCACGTGTGTGAGGTGAGAGAGAAAGGACATAGGCAGAAACAAAGAGAATTTCTGTCCTGTGAATTGGCTCACATACCTCACTGTCCCTAAATCTGTCAAAGTCCAGTCCGTCCTTGTCCATGGTGTTCAGCTTCAGCTTTAAGTTGGACACTTCAGACATCAGTTCAAGCTTCTGCGTCTCCAGCGCAGTTCTGCAGAGAAGCTCCTGCAATGATAAATGAAGACCGGTTGTAAAAACACTGTGGTTGCTATGCAGTCAGTATTGGCAGAGCAAACAACATTTGCAGTATGGGTGGTGTTGTACGGCCTACAATGATGATGATTTCCAAACATGCAAAGGTTCAGAGCTTTGTGCTACAGAGAGACAAATCTCAATAGCTGACAACAAGCACAAGGAACAAACACAGCAGATGTTTGCTGACAGAAGGACATGAAGTCATAGCTTCCCGTTACAAGTCAGCGTCTCTTCCACACATGGGAACCAGACTTTCGCTGTTGGGTAAATCTTGATCCTGTGTACAAACAGTTGGTCCTCAGCTTTATTTTTATATGACATACAAAACACACACCTGTTGCAGCATCTCCTCAGTGGCGTTGAGTTTATCCCTGTGCTCGTCCAAACACAAATCCAGGTCTCGAATCTTCTCTCCCTGAGCCTCCACCTGGTCGGTCAGCACACTCACCTGCATGGAACCAAAACGTTACTCCTTTACATTTCTAACATACATGTGTATTAGACAGTTTAGTCTTTGTGGAAATATTTCTCTAATCATCCAAGCATTCCTGGACTGGTACCTGAAGAACCAGAGACTCCTTGTCACTCTCTAGTCGGGAAAGCCTCTCCTGGTAGTGGTCTCCCCCACTCAGAGAGATGTGCCCATTAGACTGCAGGGAAGGAAGAATACGGATCAGACAAAGAACCATGAGACAAACTGATCTATGACACAATTAAGTGGCACAGGTAACAGGGGCGGGAATCACCAGAGGCCCCACGATATGATATTACTGTGATTTTAGACATTTTGTAATAACATATATTGCAAACTTATTTTTCAACAGCACATTATGTCCCCAAAGTAAAACCAACATCCGTTTTATCTAATAAGTTTCCAATCACGTCACTTCAATCATTTTGTATTTATTGGGATTGTCAAGCAGACAGACACTGTCATAAAAAACTGCCAATCTTCAGTACCTGTAAATGTTCTCTGATGAAACGCTTCATGTTACAGTGTGACTGGCAACACTGCACAAACAAAACCTTACATGGCTGCGAAGGAGACTCAGATTCAGACTGCTGTACACAGAGTGATTTACAGCGTTACACAAAAGCTCTGGCATTTATCAGGCCTACAGTCCATCAGTCTCCCAAACACAACTCTGGTTCCTAAGAAGTCAGCATGTTTCTTGCAGCACACTGGCTGTGACATTCACAACAGCAGCATTTCATCTTGCGTTCTCTGAGAACTCAGCAGAGGAGGACAGTTGTGTTTTCGCTTAGCAAACAAGTTTGCCGTGTACTTGCACACAGGACTTTTAACCCACTCTGCATTTGCAGAGTTCTAATGCGACACAGAGTGAGCACAATCAGAAGCAAACCAGATGTGCTTCAGCCTGTTTAGAGCACATTCTGTCCAAGCGTTGCAGACAAAACCCCCGTGTGGTTACACAACTTAAACCGATTACTGTTTTGTTGATAAGGGTTCTGTCCCTTCACCAATATATCAAGGGTAAAATGGACAGAAAATGTCACTATATTGTATCTATATTGTATATCTTGTACCAAATGTCTAGATAAACCAGTTATGTGACATTACCAGTGAAACTCATCTGACCTACAGCTAGACTTTTCTCAGATCAAGTCCATTAAGATCTTTAATTCCTGCTATTAAACTAAAAGATTAAAACAGAAAAACACATTCTTGCTCTCAACTAATGATGAAAGCTCCACACCTGTGCCACTTTACCTAATTACCTTGTCTATTCAATATCTCCAATAAAGAGACATTGAAGTCTACTGCAGCATGTATGCATCTTACCAGGTGACCGTGGAGCCACTCGACCAGACTGTCAGCTGTGGAGTCGGGGATCTGGCAGCGTAGACTTTCCCTTTCTTCTGTGTCCATTACCTCCAGGACATTCCTCAGGTCTTCCAAAAGGTGAAGTGCCCTCAGGCTGCCCATGAAAGGAGAGGTGGGCGACTGGCAGTCAAACATCCCATTAGAGTAGTCCAGAGCCTTGGAGCCTGAGGGGAAGAAGCACAATGGAGAAGGAAGAAACACATTAAAAGGGAGCTTAAATCCAAAGAAAGAACGTTTAGACTACTGGTCATAATAGCACAGAGGGAGGACAAGGGAACATTTTTGGCTCTGGTTCTCATAGTTATTAAAGCATACACGGTAAATGTTCACTGTACCCCATACAAGACAAGACATGGGTTGGGTATCTGTCAGTTTTAGATTGTAATGGATCTTGAAGGCTTCCACAATCTACTCTTAAAGCAAACTGTAGAGATCGCATTATTTAATGTCCTCTTACTTTTGGTTTCCTTCCTACACACAACCTCTTACTGACAAGTTGATCCACGCTACATGCACAGACCAATGGAGTGATTTTACTAACAAGATTGCTACGCTGATTGGATTAATTAGTTCACATGGCTCTTCCTTGAGGGATTTTACTGGCAACAATGCAACTTGAGCTTTAGCTCCCAGCATGGCAGATGTACAGTTTGAGCCAAAAACTAACCATCTTTAACCCAATTGTGTTTTAAATGGTTCCAATGGAATAATTCAGAGGCTATTTCAAGTCATGCTGAAGACAATTGAGAAATAAGATCATAGTCCAGATTGTGGATAGCGATCACAATTAAACAGATCTGACATTATTTTTTGGGCAGATCTCCCCAATCTCTAGACAAGATTTTAGCTGCCTTTTATGTATAACTAGCACTTTTGTGGTTACTAAATAGTAGTCAGCAACCACCAACTGAACTAAAGTGAGTAATTCCAATCATATTATTTGGACTGGAGATGGACAATAAGTGCACTGCTTTGACATCTGATCCTCCTGAACCACACCCAGTCTTTCTAAAGCACTTTTCAATACCACATTGTGTTGATATTATTTCAAATAGTCCCTTGATGCACGATGCACGTTGGTATTTATATAAATGCAACATTTGCAACGCTGGTAAACACAGCTACAAACCAAACAGCTTAAATACGAACAGAATGGAAGCTTAAACCTCTCTTGACAAACATGAAGCTCTACACTATAACATCAGCTCTGTACATTGGATTAACAATTGTGCAGGAGAACTTTACCTGCTATAATGCCGTCCATCTGCTCCAGAGCAGCTGCCAACATGTCGCTGGCATCGGACATCATCTTGAGTCACTGATAAGCCTGGGAGGAGGAGTGACACCATGTAAGAAGAGAAAACCTTTCCAACTTCATAACTGTATTTTGTCAATTGAATGTGTGTATTCTTAATCTTATTACAAAGAGTCATAAGACTGCGGAATGGATGAAAGAATAGATGTTGCACTAACAGAATGCACTGAAAAGTACAGTAATGTGTCACAAAAATCCTGCACTTGCTCTGTGTACAAAGCAGTAACACATGAAAAGAAAACAAGTGACTGTGACATAAAACAGAGAAATTCAAAATGAAAACATCCATGATTATTGTGACTACTAACTCAGCAGCATGATGCAGAGATAACCACAGTTTAATCATAGGAATAACAAATCATTGTGGCAGCCGCTCTGTGTTGTAAATGTCAACAGTGTTGGAAGAGGACAAATCCAGCAAACCAGTTACAGTGGTGTTCGGCTTTCGAGGCTAAAAAGTGCCGGAACGTCGCTTTAAGCATGTGATTACTAAAAGGTTCCCACCCAGGAATTAGGCCCGAACTGCAGTACATCCTCAACAACCCTGTATGCCTAAAAAAGGACAGTGCCTGGTGAAATGGCGTGTTTGTTAGATGAGCTTGACTTTACAGAAGCAGCTAAGCTGAGCGATATTGTAACATGATGACCAGGGGTCAGCGACAGCTAAAAGAGACTGAAACAAAAACAACTGAAAGAAAATGATGTTCTCTGCTGAGTTGTGAAATCATCTATTGCTGCAGAGATGTTATGTTAATTTCGTCAGACTCATGAAAGCATTTCAGAATATCAATCAGGCCATTTACCTAAAATATTGGCAAAATGAATGTCCTGCCAATCGGACACTGGACTGGCTCTGTTTGGAGCAGAGTGAAGACACATTTTAGTGTCCCAGCGTTGGACATCTGCCCAAGCAACACAACAGACCCTTTATCACTGGACGTTTAATCAAAAGGCTCTGCTGTACATTCACGCATGCCTAAACATGCACGCACGCTCACTCATCTGCATATACACATGCACACGTATACACACACGCACCTCTTCCATTTAATCGGCTGCCTCACATCCTGGGAGTGCCCGACGTTGGGACGCACCAGCACCGCTTTCAAACTTTATGGAAACCACCCACAGACCTAACACTGTTATTTCAGCATTCCTTTGGTCACACGTTTCCATTATGTGTAAAATAAGCGAGCCCTAAAACATAAGGATCATCACAACACACAGTCGGCTGAGTACCCAGCATGCCATCAGTCAGCTCCATCGTAAACTGCTGAGTGGTTTCCAACAGTAAAATGCTGGATGTGGATAAAACGCTCGTCTCAGACTGCCTTCAGTTACTGCTTGTCCCACTTCTCGCACAAATGGGTGAGGGAGACATACAGCGTGACATTTAAAAGAAGGCAGTGCAGAAAACAGAATCCAACAGCCAGCCTACTTCCAAAGGACAAATCTACATGCTGGCATTTTAAATTGTTAGGGAGAAAAATACTCAGATTTCTTTAAGAACTCAAAAGACGGCATTTAAATATGTTTTCAAAAGGATCCTCAAAATATCTCGCCACTAGCACTGGCCTAGTATCAGACAGACACGCAACATTAGACAGTAATACGTGAAGACAACGAGATAATCTAGTCCACATTTATGATTTTGAGCTGAAATGATTAGTGGATTCATGAATTAGGTTACTGAAAGAAAATTACTTGCCAACTATTTTGACAAATGATTAATCATTTCAGTCTTAAATCAAAGGAATTGCTGCCATTTCGTTGTCAGTTGTGATACTAAATGAAGTGTCGTTGGGATTTTGGACTGTTGGTTCGTCAAAAGAAGCCAGACATTACTGTGCTCCAGGAAATTGTAACAAGTGCTCACAATCTTCTGACATTTTACAGACTGAACTAAAATAAAGTAGATTAATTCTTTAATCAAGAAACTATACTCAGCAGATTCATTGATGATAAAAAATATCATTAATTGCATCCCTTACTACATTGATTGAAGCACTTACTCAAAAGTATTCTGCTAAAAGAAAAAGAAGAGATTCAGGGAGAGGCCTTCATTACTGGAACATCTCAAAATACATCCACGCTGCGGTAGATCCTTTGGAAAATTAAAAAACACAAGAGAAGGAGACTATTCAACTCACTACACCTCTACAACAAATTCACAGCAGAGGAAACACAGTCCTTAGCAGCAGATTAAACAGACTGAATTTGGATTGTGATGACTCAAACTGGAAGGAAGGCCTGCAGGGCATCCACTTCGAAACCCTGAGTCAGCTCTTCTTCCTCGACAGAAAGGCAAACATGGGTAAAGTTAACACATGGCTTTCAGCAAACATACTTCAAACACACCCGGCCAAGACCAGACACGCTGCCCAGATACCTGCTGTCCATGTGTGTATCAGTGCTACACAAGCGTCAAGGGCCTGTCTGGGCACTTCATCCTGGATTCAGCGGACACAAAGAGTCCAGGGAGATGTCAGCACAGAGAAGGCCTAATTACAGAGAGGTGCACCCTGTCCTCAAGTCCTGGGATGCCTCTCTGGCATGTTAGTCATATGTAAACACAAGAGAGTTGTCTAGCAAACAGACAGGGTGACTTAGACAATGTTGTCTTCACTAGGGCAGCAACTAACCATCATTCTTGTCGATGAATCTGTTGATATGTTTGGTTTCTAAAATGTCAGATAATGGTGAAAAACGTACAGGACTTCCTCAAATGTCTTTCTTTGTCTACAGTCTAAACACATTCGAAGGTAGGGTCAGACGCATTTCTTGAAAAAATTACACAAACCGAATAATTGATTGTCAAAATAGTTGGAGATTAATGCAATAGTTTAATAAATTAATAGACAAATGTGTGCAGCTTTTGTCTTTACTATGGATCAGTGTTTTAGGGATTTTTATGCGACTTAATCCATCAAATTTCTGCCAATAAATGTCAAAAAACATTGAAATGCTCATGTTGTTTTCCAAGAGCCCAAAGAGACATTCGCATTGCTCGCTCTGTCCGAACAACTGTCTAAAGCCCAAAAGTATTCTGTTAACGATTACATATGACAAAGAACAGCAGGACACCATCACATTAATGCAGCTAGCGTGAATGAATGTTTGGCATTAGTGCTTGAAAAATCCACTAATTGTTTAAGCTCAATGTGCTTTCATTTTTTCTTACGTTTAAAAGATATTATTGGAGGATATGTCTGCACCTACATTGGCTCTTAATTAATATGTGCTAGTTTTCCATCAAAGGAGATGTCTCAAAAATCCCAACACACGAGCATCACTCTCTAAAAACAAAGTCTCACTGTCTGCTCTTCTATAAGCAGCACTTACACCGACCATAAGACACACAGAGAGTGCTATTGTTCATGGTCGCGGGTATTTTGACTGAGAGGCATGAGAAGACAAAGACAGAAAAAAAGTGCAGTGATACGCTACAGTACACATGGCATTTTTTCACTAACACCTGCCTGCATATTTCTTTTCAGACCCAAAGGGCCTCAAAACAAAACCAGAAGAAAAAAAGAGAGGAAGAAAAGCATTCAAAAAGCAATCTTGCCCTTTGGTGAAAACAGCCACATAATCCATGGAGACATGCAGAGAATAATGAACACAAGGGGGAGAGTGGACCACTATAATGGCTTTTCACAAAACATTCAGCTCAAGTCCCTTCAGGCTGGAAGAACCATCACTACCCATCAACACTGGACACTGCAGAGAGCTGAAGTGGGGCAAGACAAGAGACAATCTTGTAGTTCCTCAGTCCCGAATGACCAGTTGACTACACTTTCTCTTGCACACACAGGAAATAGGAAACAAAATAGAAGCCCCCAGGGCCACATGTCTCTGAGGGGGGAAAGTCCTCACAGCAGCCATGCAACTGGCTTTAACAGCTTGTGTCGAGACGCGTTGCACTGGCGGTGAAAAGGCCCGGGAAGAAAGGAATTTGCAATCCTGGCATGAATCATAAACTACTTGTCTATTCTGCTTTTTTTAATCCAGGGGAAAGTTGCTTTTCTTAAGCATTATAATTTCCTGTGGTTAGAACAGATAGATCAAAGTCACACCAAATACTGACATTTATCATGTTCTGAGTCACGCAGGCCTGGACTCAGTCTTTACCTTTACACAATGTTTCCATGAGAAAAGCTCAATTCTGTCATACCTCAAACTGCGATTGCTCTGTTGCACACTGCAACTGCTCAAGGGTAACTTTTCTTTCGGCATCATCGCAGGCACCAAGCATATGTTGTGTGCAAGATGCTTGACATGGTTGTGCTATGAGCAAAACAGTGATATGATCTTGTGACGTGACTTGTTATGTTTTCGTGTCGGGTTTAGGCTTGCATGAAATGAAGCGGTGCGTTAAGCAGGCTGCGTGTCCGCTGATTCGCCGGGTGTACACACAGTCAGGGCATTCAGCAGCCGCCTGCAGGGCGCTGCTCTGGAATAACCTGCAGCTATTTCCAACCCGAGTGAGCAGGCAGAATACATCATGACTAATTTTACACTTCCAAACAACGAGGCCTATATGAAGACGAGATGCGGGTGCAAAGCTGAAAGAGCCTTTTCTTTATATTTAGTCCGGCTGCTGGAACTAAAAGTAAGCAGCTCGCAAGGCATCCGTGCAATGTGTGATGCTGTGTGTAAACACGTTGAACAAAAGATGGAAACTGAGGTCTTGAATTAAAGAGCTTCAATGTGATAAAATCTTCAAGAATTTTCAGAGCTGCAATTTAATCTATGTTAGACAGCAGCACGCATTCTTTTCACGTTAAGTCACGACTGCACTGCCCCAATTTGAACTTGACCTAGAAGTTGTTTATCTTTGACATTTATGCAAAAAGCCATGCAGCACTGAAAAGCGCACACGTGGTGCAGAGGGTAAGGTTATGAAAATCACAACAGCAGAGGGTTTACACACAAATGTTGTTTACCTGTGTATAAAAGAAAACAGGGCTGCAATTTAAGATTAATTTCCATCTCGAGTAATCTGTTGATTATTCCCTCCATTAGTAGATTAGTTATCAGTCATTAAAATGTCAGAAAATTGTAGAGGTGATGTCATAAAGAAACAAGACAATATCAACATTTAAGACGTTTGCTTCTTAGCAAATTATGCAAAGAAATGTGTCAATTATAGAAAGAAATAGTTGAAGATAAACAACTTGACAACTAGTCAATTAATCTGTGCAGTTCTTCTTCAGTTTTAAATGTCAACTTCAACATCTTTGTAGCATTGTAACTACATTCCTTGCATTTCTTGCTGCAGTCAAGACTGGAAGAATTTGTAATTGAGGATCCCTGTGGGGTTTTCCCAACATGTGAACATGTTGAATGAAAACTCCTTGAGTTAAACCACAAAGAGACACCTCAAATACCACAACTCAACTTCATACAGCATCCCACTCTCCAGACATGGGAGTATGAGGAGCTCCAAACCCACTAAACTGAGATGGTTGTTAAGTTACTCTGTTGTTTATAAAAGCATTTGAGACTAAGCAAACAGTCTTAAGAGGTTGACTGGAGGGCATTACAACAGCTGGTCAAATTTCCTAGCTTTTTTTTAAAAAAAAAACAGTCCCAGACATTACACTCTGGACTACCTTGCTAGTCAAGTTTACAGTCTGGGTCTATTCATCATATTCGCTACCAAAGTCAATCTCACCAGTCAGCAGCACCTCGGGGCGACTTCACACCAGATGAGGTGTAGTAGATGTTGAAAGAACTGGCCTCGGGCAGTGGGAGTAACTAACCACAATGTCTGGCACTGTCTGGAGCTGTGGCACAGTCATAAACCAGACTAACTCCCTCACGTTAAGAAAACTTTACACAGCCGTCGTGGGGATTCATACTTTGTTGTAAAACATTAGCTAACGTTCACCCAGGACGAAAATATCAGAGTAACGTTAGCTTGACGCATAAAACTAACTTTAACTCCAGTGAAACTTTACGAGCCCCTTTGGCTCTCGACGTTTTTCTGACATGCAACAAGAAAAATAAAAGTAAAATTTAACTCATTTGCGAGGATGCCCAAAAGTCCCAGAAGATAACCCAGGAACTTCTGAGGAGGAAAAAAAACAGTGAACGCAGCCGTTTCTTTCGATCCAACGGTCGCAATTCCAAAACCAAAGTTAGTGGAAATAATAAATCACAACCGAAACAAAAGATTAGTCACTTACCGGAACTCCACTCGAAGAAAAGTCGGGATTTCCGTTAGTTTCTCCCCTTTGATATTTCCAAAAAGTCCGCAGCGCTTGGTTTCTGAACTTCTCCGTGACCACCAGTGTTACCCCCGGCCGCTCACATCGCTACGCCATGATGTCGAAGTGACAAGACCGCTGGAAAACTTGGGACGTCATGGAGACTAAGCCCCGCCCCCCGACTGCGTGGATTGGCTCTGGAGCAGGGACGTGGCGCGTTCACTGTAGCATGGGAAAAATTGGTGAGGAGAGATTCCTGCTGGATAAAACCCGCTCACCGTTAACGTTATGAGGATATTAAAAAGAGAAAAACACTGTGTCCACTTATCTGTGAGAAAGATGAACAGGAGCAATCGGAACCAACCGTAAAGGTACGCAGGAAACCTTCCTTGATTGATTTTTTTTTTTTTTTTTTTTCTCTCTTTTTTTGGCTGAAACGTAAAAGCTGCACACTCAAGTCTGGGAGGTGCCTGTGTGTCAGTTTAACAAAACACAGGCGACATCAAGTGGTCTATTAGTTTACGTGGTGGAGGGAGAATTGAATTTAAAGTCAGAATAATAACATTTATAATATCAATGAGGCAATAATACAAATCCAAAATATTTAAATAAACAGGATGTTCTCAGAGGTAAATAAGGTCCCCTGAACATTGCTAGAAAGGTGGCAGGGTCCGCCACATATATATAAAAAAAGTAAAACAGTATTAAATTGTGATGTCCTTTAATGTCAGTTTGTTAATTCAGTTCATACAGTCATGAAAGTGAAGAAAGTTTGTTTATGTAGTTAGCTTAAAAAAAAAAGTAAAAGATAGATCAATGAAGATCTTTCTCTTCTGCTAAAATTTCCTCCCCCAAATTACATAATGTACCTTTAATTCACATTTTCAATTCGATAAAAGCACATAAATATCAACAATAATATGGTGGGGCTAGTTTAACAAGTTATTGTGCTACTTTGTAGTTTATTTTATTACAAAATAATTCTTATCTGATAATGTGAATGCTAAAAAACTTCAATCTGCACAATAATTAATTACCAAAACATTCAGATAATTGTAGCTGAGTAAAAAGTGCAGCATTTCCATCTTAAAAAAGTGGATTTAAAGATCCAATTTACATGCAATATGTTGGCATCTTTCTGATTTCATACTCAAAACAAAATAGGGAGATGCAATCATAATCAGATAAACAGGAACAATCAAAACACACAAAGAAAACACCAACAATAGAACATAACTAAGCAGCACTGATTCAAACGGCAGAAATTTGATAATACAAAATACAACAAGGCAGAAACGTATGTTTTTCATAAAACCGTGTCTAAATTCTCTTGTGCTCTTTAGCATCTACTTTGAAGTTACTCAACAGGCTGCGATATAATTTATCACAGTGAATACCATTTCTGGAAATCTCAGTCCGAACATCAACCAGTTTATTTCCCCGCTCCCAGTGAGTGGAATACCCCACTTCGAGTCAACCATGGGTCCCCAGAACGGTGTCCCTCCTCAGGGGCCTCTCCACGTTCACAGTGCTGGGGTCACATTCCAGCATCTCTCTGATCCAATCATCATCCAGCGCTCCCTCTATGAACTCCTCCAGACTGATGATGGCTACAGACATAACAAGGGCAGACAGTGATTACAGACAAAGAGCGCTGCAAGTGTTGGTATGAGCGAGGAAGGTTGTTAATGTTATCTAAACACAGCCATTAAAAAATAATAAAGTATATAATCTATGACAGGAGAATAATTGATGTCTTTCTTGTTTTCTTTAAGGTCTATGTCTCTTTAATATTTAGCGGGTTCAGCATTGATTATTATTTCCTGTGCATTATTAATGCTGTAGTTTATCCTCTATTAAAAGCATTTCCTCAGCTTCAGTAACATGCCTGCCTCCTCTCCTTTACTGAGTAACACTCATAGACTTTAAAGGTGCACTGTGTGGTTTTGGGGAAGATTTTTTTTTAAATCAGAAGAGAAAGACCTTCATTGATTAAATAAACAAACTCTCTTAGTTTTCTGAGAGAAACCGACCTTAAGGGGAAACACAACTTCATACTGAGCCTATTTTCCCGTGAGAACATCTTGTTTATTCAGTCATGGAAAATATAAATACCTCTGAGTTTGTATCATTACCTTATTCATCTTGTAAATATAATAATTCTATTTTTGAATTTTAACTTCTTCTCCAATACAACACAGTTTTTCCCCCGTTAAGACTTTTTCCAACTCATAAATGAAATGTGTTTCTTTTGGCTTGCATCACAGAACTTACAATAAAAGATTAACAATGATAAAACCTCTTTTCGAGCTAATTTAGGCTGTTCATTCATTCTGTTTTCCATGTGGTTCCTAACAGAACAGTCTAGATGAACATCTTGGGTTTTTCTATAGAACTATAGCTGTTAACTCTGTGTGTTTGGTTCTTTGAAGGGTGAAAACGTGCACACTCGGTGCTGCATCGCTACCAGGGTGAGTGTGATTTGGTCCCATGTGGAAATAACACTACACCATGACTTCAGGCAGAAAGGGAAAATCATTTCCTCACCGTTATTGTCTTTATCTAATCGCACAAATATCCTGTTGGTACATTCTTCAGCTGTGAGTGAGTTGGCTTTGGTCAGAGCAGCTGCTACACTCATCTTATAAACGGCCTGTGGACAAAAGGAAACACAGTTGGACTGAAAGATGCATCATCTGTGGCCTCAGTAGCTGTAGTTGGAAATGTCTGAGAGTACACACACACACACACACCTGCATGATCTCCAGCATTTCCTCCCTCGTTATGGCTCCGTCACTGTCTTTGTCATACAGCCTAAATGACCAGCGCAGCTTCTCCACAGCTGAACCATCGATAAGCATGCTGATGGCCATGACGTACTCCCTGAAATCAACCACCCCGTCCTGGAGAGAAGCGTTAGCATTAGCATCTGTTGGTTTGTTATTCCCTGTTGTTGGTTGTTTTAAAGCGCTGATGTTTTTAAAGAGGGGGGGTCTTCCTTTTTTTATTATAAAGCAGGTCTAAGTGTTATACAAATACTTTGACAGTATCAAGTCAGTTAATGCAAGAAGAAATGCACACTGCTGTATTCAGAAATTGTGCCTTCAAATAAGGAGTCATATAAAGCTGTGATGTCACATAATACGTCAGCACCCTCAGCCGTGCCTCAATCATGGCCGTGGCTGCAAAAAGATAAGTGTATGTGGGGTGGAAGTAACGGAAGTTAATCGGTATGCAGCTAGCAATTTTTGTCACCTCCGCTAGAATGTTTATCAAGAGTGGCAACAAGTGAGAGAATTCATCTGTATCCAACAAAAAAATCTTCCTTGATGTGCTTCACTTTCACACTGACTGGCTTTTATCATTTGCTAAAAATGTGCGATAAATATCCGTTGGGTATTGAGAATGATGAAAGACAGTCACAGGCACAGTTGATTATTGGTTTTAAATAAATAAATGCTAAATAAATATATGATATTGAGACAACATTCCATAATTTATAAATTGCATTGTTGTCCTGTGAACGATGAATGACGGCTCTGCTTTCATTTGATCATAAATCGTTGAAATAAATTGGCGCCAAATTAATCAAATCACTTGATAATCTTTCTATATTTTTTATTTAATGTCCATTTTACCCCACTGTTTTCCAATTCACATCCATTTTTATAACCTTATTTTTGTTACTTCCACACCTTGTACCCTCAGGCCTGTGAGAGCTGACCAATCAGAGCGGACTGGGCTTTTCGGGAGGGGGACCTTAAAGATACCGGCTCTAAAACGGAGGTGTTGCAGCAATAGACACAGGGACAACAGCAACACCTTTTCTAGAAGACACCCATAATAAAAGTATAAACCTGATGAGGAGCATAATGTGGGACCTTGAACTTTATGATGCATCATTATGATGGAGCAAAATGTGTTATTGTCCTGGTGGTGCGGTAGGATTCCCTCCCAACTCATCAGACATAAAACATCTTACCCTGTTACTGTCCAATGTGCGGAATATCTGTTCTGCATACTCGGCCGACTCACTGCCCACCGTCCCATTGCAGAAATGCCTTTGAAACTCATGCAGAGTGATCAGACCACTTGGACATTCATTAATAAACTTTCTATGACAAAACAGCAAAGAATACACTTTGTTTTAATAAAGAAAAAAGTTGTTGTAGTACACAAGGAATAAGGTACAATTTGGAAGAAGAGTCACATCTGTAGCAGAAGACACGTGTCCCTTTTTTTTAATTATTAAGAATTAAGAGAATTAAGGTCAAGCCATCCCCAACCTGTGGAGATTACACGTGCTTCAAAAGCTTGTTTACACCCCGGGACATGAGTGCGAAGATAATTAGGCCAAATGATTTTGAACCACTTCACCACAACTTGGCAAAGGGAAGCTTATCTGCAGCATCATGAAGATAAAGCCGGGCGGTAGAGACACTATTCCTCAAGTTATACAACTGCTCATACAGGAAAAATAAAAAGGAGCAAAGAGAAAAAAACAGAAGAAATATAAGAAACAAAAGGCCAAGGAAATGCTTTGTAAATTCATCTGGAAAAGAACATATTCTACACAACAAAACACACCCAGCTGTACTCTTCCTAAGAGCTGCTTCACCCAAAATCTGCATTCATACTGTTGTAGTTCCTCACAGCTTAAATGGGGGCTTAAGATGTTTCCACTCCATTTCCCCTTTCATTTAAAAAGACATCTTCTACCTGAATACACACAGAGCATGGTATTACTATTGTAACAATAACAATGTCAGGGCGAAAAGGAAAACCTTACCTGAACCATTCGTACAGCTCTGTAACGTAAGACTCCCCTCTCCTACAAGGCAAGGTAGCAGCTTGTCCCATTGTGTAAAGGAGCAGTAACAGCTCTGTGTTCACCACAGACCTAATATACACAACAAATCCCAGCTTATGCCATGCTTTCTTAATTGCACCGACCACTACCTTATCACATTTGACAAATTACACAGTGCTAATCTCGCTCAGAGGGAGGGGGGCAAAAAAGGAAGGGCGCAAGTGGGTTCAGTAGACGGCAAATTTAATTACTCAGAAAGCAGGCGGCTGCTTCTCAATCCAACTCACAGAGGACAGAACAATGCAGAAGGAAACCTGTTCCTACAGCCCTTCTGTTTGAGAGATTGTTTAATGATATGCCCAAAGTTCCTGTTGAGGGTTTAGTAAAACTAATATTTATTAACATGACAACCTGGGGAGACAGCCCAGACATGCTGATAGTAGCAGCAATTATGCATTAGACACATACAGTAAGTGCTTCCGCTGGGGCCCAAAAAAATCAAACATCATCATCATCATCATCAAACAATGAAGCTATAAATTGGCAGGAAGTGGTACAATGGAGGCAGTAACAAGGTCCCAACAGTCTAACGTAAGCCCAAAGGTCAAAGTCCCTCCTCCCCTGCAGTGACAGATGGCACAAACACCTGTCTGTCTTAACTTCCCCAGGTCTAATGATCCAACGAATATGATGATTAAAAAAACAAACAAAACTGATACAAACACAGCATGCAACGAGACACACAGCAGGGCATGAAATCAAACATAATATTCCCTATCTTACAAAATCTACTGTTTTTACTTTAAACAGAAAGTGCGTCGCTCCGTCACCATCGAATAATGTGAGATGTGAGAACAATGTTTTAGCTTTCTGGGGGAAATTACAGCCACCACAGTGCAATGATCGGACAAGAAAAACAGAGACAAAATAAAACACAAAATGGACTTAAAGAAAAAGACCAGCCTGCGTCTATGGCACACCTCCATAGCCCTGGGTTTGGTCAGGTAGTGAACAACTGTCTTTCACTTCATTCATGATGTGCACAGCATGCCGTGTTGCATCAAGTTAATCCACTGATACATTTTAGCCCTCCTTTCAGTCTGCTGAGGTGCCGGGTGGGGAGGCGGTCTCAGTAAGCAGCACAGGTTTTATAATGTGCGTGTCCGAGCAGACATGTCCAAAAGGCACTTTGGACACAGGCAGGAGGTTCCTCGGGAGTTCAGCCGCTCCATCCACCGGCTCCTCTTTGATTCAAGCATTTGGGAGAAAAAAACAGTACTCTTCATGATTCTCAACAACCTTTTTCTATCCTTTAAAAACTCTGAACAGTCCTCTAGAGATGACTACTGTTTATATATATATAATATATATATATATATAATATATATATATATATAATATATATATATAATATATATAATATATATATACATATATATATATATATATATATATTATATAATATATAATATATATATATATATATATATATATATATTATATAATATATAATATATATATATATATATATATATTATATAATATATAATATATATATATATATATATATATATATATATATATATATATATATATATATATATATATATATATATATATATATATATATATATATATATATATATATCTATATATATATGGCTGCTGTAGATACAAATGTGAATGGTGGCAGGATGTAAAAGCTACACAGCTCCATGTATTTTATATGTAGGCAGCAATACAACCACTGATTTTTTGACTAAAGGGGAAAGATGAACAGACACAGCTGAACACAAAAACTTAAAAACATGTACTGACTTTGCACTCAAGCAACGTACACTCAAGATTAATCAGGTAAAATGGGATTTGATAAAAGTAACAATGAACAGCCCAAAATCAACGTGTTTCAGTGAGTTCCAAACTTCCTACATACAGTTTGTAGAATTTGCATTAACTATAGTTTGAGAAACGTTTTTAAGTTTTCATTAAAAATAGGGGAAGTGTAGCAAAGTGAGCCGATACAATAATTTTCCTAAAAGTAACCAAAGTGTAAAAACATTATGTGACTATTGTGTGACTACCGATCATTTTCCACGACCCATAATGCCTTTGGCTACCACATGAATCTCAGGAGTGGATCACACAGACGTCATCACATAGCGGCTATCAATGCTCTTAGTAAAAACCTAGATATGCACTTGCAACCGATGGAAAAACAAAATTCCAAATGAGGTAAATCGCAACGGGATCCATCCGACTCATTCAAGTTCTCACCAAATGTCATGTTACACGTCAGAGTTATGGCTCATAGCTTTTTATGTGTCATGCATGATGGACGTGAGACGTATATATAGGGAGAGAAAGGAACATAGCTTAAAAGTTAGAAGTTAAGGAATGCTAGCTCTTCATGGGGTAATCCCTTAACAAATGTATCCATAGAAATGTGTGACTATGGTAAAAAAAAACACAGCTGATGCTATGGCTTACTTATGAAGCTGACAATGATACATGTAAGAGATTAACCTACACAGACTCATCATGAGACATGAATCAACACAAAGAGGAAGGTAGGGGGACAAAATACCTCTACAGTTACTGAGAACTGCATCCTTGTATGTCAAAATAGGTCGGCTCTGTTTCCGTCACTCCCTGAGATATCACCTCTACCATCAGACTCACGAGGCCGACCTCAAACACGCGTTGATAATAATGTCACAAATGTGAAACAGACTGCGCCCAAACCTCCATGTCAGCACCTCTAAAGTATCATTTCACTGTGCATGAAGTAGAACTCCATAAACCCACCAGAACTGGCTGCTCTGCGACACATTTTAGGTAGATAAATCATTTCTGTCATCAAATGTTAAATGTTTAGATTGAGGGCAAATAAAATCCAGGGCAGCAACATCAGGGGCTGAATGTCTATACAGGTGTGCATTAAAAAAAAATAAAATAAAAAGTATTCTTCCTACACAAGCTATCCCTTTAAGACAGATATGGCCTGAAGACATGGTGTTTGCAATCATACCAAATCCACACATATACAGTATGTTCAAGTCAGTGGACAAGAGAGGAGGTTACTGGACCGTTTCCATGGAAAATGTTCAGATACTGACAAGTTAAGAGAGAATCTCTGAGTGGCACATCATGACGTGACTCTCAAAGTTAGAGGTTATGGAAGTGTGGTCTGCCGCGGTACACTGGCTACCGGCAGCTTGGATCCTGAGGGGTCACAGAGATGGGCCAGGTTGTCATGGTGTCTTCCTCGCATTTTAATTAAACATACAGTACCTAATCAAAGTACAACCTTTTAAAAAACATGAAAATGATTCAGTGCAAATTGTTTGTTTTTTTTGCATCATGACTCCCATTGTAGGTACAGGGGAGAAATATAAGCAGGAATCCCATCACGTCACTCTCATTTTTTTGTTCGTGGGTTCTTGAACCTCGTGAGGCCTCTTCAGTTAAACAGAGGATGACCGAAGATGTGAGGAAAGCAGTGAGGAACAGCGTTTCAGGGCAGGCAGACCGCTGTAAGGCTTTAGAGGCACATCCTCCTTTTGAAAAGGGGAAGCAGATGTCAATCCCGCTCCCTGTTAGAGCAGCCACACGATCACTACACAGCTTATACGGAAAAAGGTTACTAATAAATAAAAAAAAAAAAAAAACATCCTTTAGAAAAAAAAGAGGAATGCTGCGTCTTTGAATAAGCATTCGAGCAGTTCTCGTCATCAATAAAACAAAACGACGGGTGATGGTCCAAGTGTTTTTTCAGTGTGCTACAAAGTCACACTGCAAGAGCAGATTCTATAAAGACCAGTGCATCTCTTCAAAGTCCACAGCTTCATCCAGGTTTGCGTCCGTCTCCAGGAGGCTCATGATCACTGCCATGGCTGCTTCATCATTGCTAAGACTACTAAGGCCCGGTCCAACCACGCTGTCCAAATCCAGCTGGGAATTCTCCCCTGAGGTGTCAAAAAAAATACAAGGTAATGGAGTTATTACAGGAAAAAACTAAACACGGCCCTGTAAACTATTTATACGTTTATCAAAAGCATCAGAAAGAGTACCCATGAGTGATTCTCCTCCTGAAAACGCAGCTCCCTGTGGCTCATCCTCTGAGCTGGACTTTCCTGGCATCTCTACGTCCGCTGCCTCTCCGTTTGGCACCTGAGACCAAAGGAGGAAAGGAAATTACAGCCCTAGCAGCAGCATGGCGTGAGTTTAATAATAAGGGAAAATGAGATCTGTAAATCTGTAAAAGCTTTGATTACGCCTTTAAACATTTGGAAGGAATTCACCACGATTTATCAATACAGTTTTGATTGCTTCACATTATGGTTGTTCTAACTCTTAACATTTTTTTTGCCATAGCTGTGAGATGTTTTAACAAAGGGGGCACTAAAACATGATTAACCAGATGGAGCTTGCATATTTGAAAAACTCGGTTTGAAATCTATTTTTTAGCAACCACATTTTGTCTGCATGAATTAGTGTTAAAACTTACACTGTTGCTGATTTGATTGTGAGGTTGTTGACTTTTATCAGGTGGCAGACTGAACGGGCTCACGCTGCCACTGGAAGGTGACGAGTTCATCCTGAAAGCATCACAGTCACACATCAATTTCAAACTGCACAAAATAACACGAACAACAACTGAGGAGCACAAAGCTCGGAGGACATGCTCCGTTACAAAGCCACACCTGTTGAAATCCAGCAGCTCATTGGCAATCTGGGTCCCTATGCTTCCAGCATAAATCATAGACCCAGGTGTGGTGGAGATGCCTGGTATAACCGGAAAGGACTTCTTGCCATCTTCTGACAGAAATAAGTGTTAGAGGAGTGAAAGGAACACACACTTTACAGACTGCTACGACAACACAATCTGCATCAGATCATTTATTCTTTCATTTGAACCGACCTTCAGATGTCTTGGAATTGCTGGAACGTTCAGACTTGTTTCCTGACCGACTGGTTCGGCTGTTATCATGCCTTATTAAGGAAGGAGAAAACAGGTGAAGCTCTGAGTGACGCACTGCAAATCTATCTCAAGTATTAAGACATGTATGTACATGTACTCACGATATAACTGTGTTAGTTGACACTATGTATTCTACTTCTTTGGTCCAGGGATTTACAAAACTAAACCACTGACTTCGCAGAGTGACAAAAGAGCCGTGTTTCGTTTTGAACTTGTAGCAGTTTGTCTCTATTTTCTCTTTACTCCGCAGCACTGTGGGAGAAAGATAGTGAGAGGACGAGTCAGACGACTTAGCAGTGGACAATGACCCGTCGGGTTAAGGCAGGAAATGCTGTGAGCACAGGACCAGCAGACATTAAATATAGTCAAACCAACACAAGATAATGACCTACTTGGCCAGACATATAGAAGCAAACACATTCTATAAATGAATAACCTTCAACATTGCAGCTGTACTGTAAAGTGAAATCTGATCTGAACAAGCCTACGTCATTAAAGAATGTAGGTATCACCTTGAAAGATGCTAATAAAGGATCACAGACGTGGTATGAAGTCACTGAAAAATGGAATTTACCTTTTCGATGTCTGTCAGCTAACTGCGGTAAGTCGTCTTGATGGAAGTACTCATAGCACGATGTCCCAAGCAATTCTTGGGGAAGATAACCGAGAATGGTTGTAGCTCTGCAGGAGAAAGGGATCACGTTAAAGTCAGACTCCAGTCTACTACATTCGTCTACCACCCTCTCGTTGAATTTCAGCTTTACCTTTGATCAACAAAGGTGAATTTGCCATCCATGGCGTAGCGTGTGACGAACTCAGTGGGTTTAACTCGGATTTCTCCGTTGATCTGGGGCGATGAGTGGGAGTGGACACGTCCCACCGCCACCAGGCAGCTGAAGTGGGAGCTGTCCTGCTTGTCTGCCTCGCCCTCCCCGTCTGCTCCCAGCTGACTGGTGGGCCAGCTGCGCATGTAGCCTGTACAGTGGACTGTGCAGTACTTCTGCGACTCTGAGGCACAGACGGACACGGATCAAAATATGCATACAGGGGAACAATGAAATGTCAGAAAGATCATCTTGTTATTGTTGTACGAACGATATTAACAGATTTAGTCACTTCTCAAATTTCTTCATCTTACTTACAACAACTATCGCTGGATTACATTTAATATTTAAGAACTTTAAAACCTGATGGCAGTTTTATTTTTGTTTTTTCACGACAATCATTGCACATCAGTTTAATATTTGACTGCGTTAGGACTCTGAGACTGAGAGAGAGATTTGATCAAACTGTGAAATTCACTTCACATGGTACTCCTGTCTCACATCTCTTCATCAACTGTGCCTCATGCTGAGCAAAATATCTTCATGATGAGATGTTTTGTTTTTTCAATTTATATCTATACTTATTGATCATATTACCTTTTTTTAAACAAAGAAAATGTTGAATTTTAACACCTTACTTTGATTAAATTACTTTGATTTGTGTCAATGTTTCGTTAATGTTATTATTGCTACCAATGCAGCTTAAGATACTGTCTGTAAATGAGTATGAAACTAATTAACGCTAATGTGACTCATCAACGGCTGAAAGTAAGCAGTGGTGAAAACAGAGCAGCCAAAGTGATGGTTGTGGTGCAACAAACAACACACCTGTTAAATGATTGACTGGCTGCCTTTCTCTTACAGCAGTCCCTCTGTTATCAAGAGATATGATACTCTGTTTATGAGCTAGGGCGTATTCGTTATGTGCCTTCATTGAGGTTGGCATTTAATTCATTAAAGCAAAACTGAACAAACCTCACTGCTATTGATGAAGTGTCCCTCACCGATTCATTTTGCTATACTTTATTGCTAAGGCCGAACAAAGCCTGAAAACCTCAACTTTACACAAGTACTTATTGTGAATGTTCCTGATTAAATATTACATAGACCTCAAAAACAGAATAATCCACTTGATGATTTCTCTACCTTTCTTTTTGGAAGTGCCTGCTTGGAATTCCTTCTCCTCCACTTTGACAGAAATCTTATTGTACTTCATGCGGCAGAAGAATGAGCGCCGTGCACCCGTACACAGCCGCGATGCACCAACTGGCAGGTCAGCCTGGACCTGCAGACCGGCTGGAGACATGACAGTGTTAAATGTGCTCTCTCTCTCTCGCTCTCTCTCTCACACACACACACAGAAAGACACACAGAATCACAGACAATTAGGATTGCTTTACTTTTAGCATCTATTAGCCGTTCACGAGGATATAATTCAGAAGCTGACAGCTGCTCCTTCACTTTTCCCATGTCCTTTTGGTGTATGTAATCAAACAGGCTCTGTCCAATCAGCTCCGCCTGTAGGAACAACAAACAGCTTATCAAACCGACCTCAACATGGTTCTCATGCTGATAAAAAAGATATGTAAAAACCATTCTGCATTTAAGGCAAGTCCTGCTGACAAACAACAAATTGAACAAAGTACATTGACTGTGGAGTGTTGACCCCGGAGCACACCAGATACTGAGCGGAGCACAAATTAAAAAGATTTAGTTTTAGGTATAAAGCAACAACTCATTTCATTATGAAAGGACAGCTTATGGATGTCCTGTTACGTAAGTAATCAACAATATCACTTGTAATGTGGTATACAAATATATCACATTACACTGTGCTCATCCGCACCAACATCATTGTTTGCACATTTCATTTTAAGATAATTTAACATTAAGCAACAACATATTAATGTGCATTTTCAGTATCATGATGCAAATATCACCATCCATTTTGTATTCCTAAAGTGTTCACTGTTCACATGATGCCAAATGTGTCACTACAGGCCCACACACACACACACACACACACACACACACACACACACACACACACACACACACACACACACACACACACACACACACACACACACACACACACACACACACACACACACACACACACACACACACACACTTGTGGGTGCTAGTCAGATTCCACTGGCGCCATGACAATGCAACCCATCTGGTGTGCCCGGGGTTCCACATGAACAAAGATGCTACAGTTACAGTAACAAAAAGGTAAAAAGTGTTACCCGACTATAATTTAATATCTTCGTGACGGACTCTGAGACAAAAACTATTTTCCCACGATCACAGCCCACTACAAACAGGAACCCATCTGCAGCCTGCACGACAAAGAAACATGGGGGAGAATAGGGGGGATCCATTGTGATGACATGGTCAAGACAAACGTAAGAGACCACTGAGTAGCTCAGTTTCATTCAGTTTATATGTCATTTTGTTTAATATATTTTTACAACTAAAAAGAAGCATGTTAAATATCATGAACATCTGAACAGTCTACACAATGTTTGATATGCAATGCATGGTAACAGTTGATTCTCTCTTGTGAATTACTTGTTAATACACTTTATTGTGTCAAATTGGTGGAGTCACCCTTTAAATTTAAGCCTAATCTGTGACATCCTCAAGTGACTGAGGAGTTCAGATCTTAACATTGTATCATTAGACCACTTAGCAGGTGACTGAAACAATCACCTTACGAAAGAAAACTGGTATTCGATTGCATATTTATTCTCAAGTAAATAACCAGTTTACCTTGAGGACGAGGTGTTTGAGCTCCTCGTCGGGAAGGAATGATGGTTTGTAGTTGGTTTCAGAAAAAGAACTTCCTGAACCTGGAAAATAGACAACAATGTTACACCGCCAGTCCAATATGAGATGAACACATCCAGACATTAGAGCTTCCAACCGTTGCATCCTTTGCCGCCCATTGTCTCCCAAGTTTAATTGCTCACTTTTAACGGTTGGATTTGTTTTTCCAAAAGAGTGAAACAGCAACGGAATAAACTTCTGAATTTCTGTATGGAGTTTCAAATCACACACACAAAAAAAACAAGGGACCCCAAAACTGTCACTGTTGCTAGTTGACAGAAGCTTCACATTATGACGAGAGGGTAAGATCTGGGGGAACTGGTGACGTATGTAGGAAATTCCCTGTAGACCAGACGGTCTCATTAACAATGCAACTTGGTTTGGCCCTCGTGGCCTAGGAAGGCACGGCATTGTAGACCACATCCTCCAAAGGATGCAGCCCGGGAATGAGACACAGCTTATGTATAATGGTTAATTTCAATTTATCGCAACCTGGATCTTCAAATCTTCAGATTTTTAGGCTCTCAGCTCTATCAGTAATACCAACTTACTTACTTAGACGACTGTTACGATCTAGGAGCGTGGTAAAATTGCTACAGACAAGTCAGACAAGAAACATGCACAGTCTAGTTATCAGAACATCGTTAATCGATTCAAGTGGTACCTTTGAGAGATTTGAGGTGCTGCACAGCCATTCTGAGCACAGTGAGTTTGTCCAGCTTTCGGGACATTGGGTTACAAGTGGGGATCATGGCCGATAGTTTGTCAATGAGATGGTTCATTTTGTCCCGTCTCCTCTTCTCAATTTGGCTGTGTGGTTCCCTGCAGAGACATGAAATAATAAATCATTCAAAATTCAGACCATCTCTGTTGCACATTCCGCATTTTAGAGGAGATACACAATGGATATTTTAAGGTTGATGCTAGTATAACAAGAACACAGAAATAAATGCAGTGGTGACAAATATAAGCTACCTGAAGCATTTCATTTTAGCATGTTGGTCGTCTCCATCTGACCTGTAGAGCAGAAAAACTTTAGAAATGTATATTTGTACACACATGCACAATAGCACAAAATAAAACAGGTCAGCTCTCAAAGTCCTGAAATAGCACACAGTACCCGTTTTGGTCGTCTTCCATGTCTGCATCAGGGGTGGAAGCAGGTTTTCTATCCCTGCGAAGAACATTCATAACCATCAGTATCAATAAGCTACAAACGAAGGTCACTGGACGAATGAGATTTCCTGTGAGTCAAATTGAAGTAATCACACTACTTACTGGTTGTCCATGCTGCCCTTGCGCTTCCGGGGCATCTCCATGCTCAAGGACATGCTAACAGCTGACGATGGAGTCATCAGGCTGCTCAAAGACATAGAACTGCAATCGTTTTCCTCAACCAGCACATCATCTGAAACACACAAGACAAAGTGAGCTGTAACTGGCCGTGAGGGATGGAGATTTCATTTGCGAACACTTTGCTGCCTTACAGTGCAGCAACTCATGCAATACATCTGTCAAATTATCAAAAGCACTTTCTCAGATTCAAGTGGGTAGGTAGTGGGTGGCTACAAAAGCCCATACTTCGTCACTTTTGGCACATTCTAATGCCGCTACTCCACCATATAGACTGATCTTAATTATGGCATATTTTAATGGGCTTTAAAGTAAATTACTGTGAAGGAGAATGAGAATTCTTGTGCATTTTAGCCCACACAGTCTGTAAATAGCACGATTTTGAACATCTGATATTAGTTTGCACAATAATATCAATGGCTTCAAATTCCAAAAGGGTATTTTAAACTGTAAAATTACTGGGTGAGGTTGAAAAATGACATGGTCCTCACATGACCCAGGCCTTTGATAACACTGCCTGTGTTAGTGTGTGCTCGCAATGCTCTGCTATAAAAATCGCAATGTTAATAAAGATAATTCAGTCATTCATTCAGCCCATAAATATCTTCGTGGCAGTTATGGAGAATGAGGCGCTTTCAGATGATTTTTTTTTATTTAACAGACACAGACACACTTATATATAGAATATGTGGAGGCAGGACTGATACAGACAGATATGCTTCTTTGTCATCATGCTTACATTGTTTTGAAGTGAGGGCTGGTGTTTGTAAAGTGCACACACATACTGAAAACACAACTTGCTAATCAAAACTATTTAATAAGAATCATAAATTGACAGCTCCAGTACTGAGAAAATCTGAAACGATTAAGATTTAAGTGCTGCTCAGGCTGCGTCTTCTGTCCAAAGCTGATGAGTTGGACTCGAATTCGTCACGTGTTCTGTTTTTTATGCTTGAACCAAACCTGAGTCTGTTGCAATTAATGTTAACTAAAGCCCCGAGTTTGTTTGTCATGCAGTTGCTACCATGGTTACAGCTTGCCTGTTCACATTATTTTAGCACCGTTACTCTGTTTGCTAACTTCTTGTACTATAAACAAATTGGGAAGGAAATGTTTTTATCTGCATATCTCTAATGTGATACACTGAAAAGCAGATCTTCTCTTCTGACTGTAACCAACATACATTTAACATTCATATAAAAATATGCAATGAGACTTTTATCTGAATAGTCACATTTCTTTTTCTTTTTAATCGACTAATATCCCGAGTTTTTTTTCTTGTGTGATCTAAGTGAACTCTTCATGTTAATCAATAAAATGATTAGTAAACTGATGTCGTCTGAGCTGCAATGGAAACTACTCTTTGCTCTTCTTGGCTCATGAGAGAAGAAGCCTGGTCTAATCGATTAATCAACTAATCCCTTCAGCCCTACATTACACCTCAGCTAAAGACAGTCCATCACTGCTGGTCAGCCTTCGAGCAGAAACCTGCATACAGACGATGCCTGAATATTGTTGCTCGCCCACAGGGATCTTTATTGCGTTAATAGAGATGATTAAACCTCGAGCGGCTGTTGTGGAGCTGCTCAGTGACTACCGACAAGCTCCACTACCTCCCTCTCTGCAGCCTCTCTTCTATTCTGGCAAGATGTGGAGCTGCTGTGACTGTGATTAGTCATGGCCTCAGAAGTATGTGAGTGTATGTGTGGGAGAGAAACACGAGAGCACTGCACGAGACTGCACAAATGGCATCTATTTTTAAACTCTGCTCCACAGACCCTGTGACCCAAATAGCCATTAACAGATCAGCGACAACCTGATTTTTAATCCCACTCCCCCTGTCAAGATCTGCGGGATTACAGGGTTACAGTGAAGGCAACTACACGACTGGACAACAGGCCTTACACTCCTGTTCACATGTTTATAAGCTTGCTCATTCACTCAATCTCTGAATGAGCATCTGCTGCACCTGAATAACCCCGCAAACCCGTCCTACTCACGTTGATACAAGTTATTAGCATGATGCACAGACGCAGATCGGTTTCTCATTATGAAAGTCAAGCCAACTTTGGTCTGTCACATGAAAAACTTCCAACACAATTAGGTGGTATTAATATTCATGCGATCACCGTTCACTGTGTGGTCAAACTAGGTCAAGAGCTCCCTAAGGCCATCCTACTTCTCATTCTTAAAGTTAATCATAAACACACAACTGGGATCTGCCCAGTTAGTCCACAGCCTTTCATGGCTGCCAACACAACAGCTTTATTGGATAACACTCAAATCCCCATAAACAAATGCTATAATAAACACACAGTTAACTGCATGCTGACTTTCATACCGATGCAGAGAAAAACATGTCCGACAGAGAAAAAATTAAATGAAAACATTTTTTAAAATTATTTTGAATGTTATGGTTTTATCTCCCAGGATACATTACTGTATTAAGGTTTAAACAGAGTCACAATAGTACACACATTTTTTATTTTTCATTTGATGAAGAGAAGTGACACATTCTTGTTTTCACAGTTTAGGCCATCAACAACCTTCAATTATGCCAATCCAGTTCTACCAGGTGAATAACGACAACAACAATTATCGTAATGATAGTAATTATTATACATGTATATCATGATTTTAAAATAGAATAGTATTAAAGTGATTGATTGTAGAATTTTCAGTTTGATATTAAATGTTAAATACTACAAATTGACCTACTTTCTACCCCTAATCTGGCACCATATCTCAGAGAGTAAATACATTTCAAAAAGTCACTGAATAACACCACAAACACCGTTAGACCGAGTTCGTTATCAGCATAGTAATACAATCTTTCAAATATCATATAGACAATCTCGTCTCCAAATTACAACAAAAAAGTTCTTTTTTTATATAGAAACAGAGCTAGATTTCCAATTGTTTGCAGGTAAGAGTTGTTGAAGCAGTCTTTCTCTCTGTAGTGCATTATGGTGATGTGATTTATAGACATGCCTCATCATTGTACCTTGCATGAAAAAAAAGATACATCTGTTAGACGTGACAGACATTTTCATTCGGTCATTTAATCGTCAAATGGCCCTTATTAAGAAGTTCCCGCCGCATTTATCTGCTCTGCTTCACTGGTCCTCGGGTCCTTATCAAACTCGGTCTAATGACTGACTGTCACTGCAATTCCCTCGAGTTTGTCCTGAACTTTGAAAATATGCTATTAGTTTTTATGCCCCGACTGTCTGAAACTCACTACAGACCACAAGTTAAGGCTTTGATACCATTTGGGGTGTTTAAACCATTGACTTGTTCTTGTATCTCCATTTAAATTTGTATTCATATGGGTATTTGTATTAATATACTCGATTTTAAATCTATGGTCTATGGTTTTTTTCATATGTTGTTTTAGTCAACAACAGTGTAAAATAGGGCTTGCACTCAATAATTATCAAGTATAAATAAAACCAACTGGACAGCATTTCCCGCAACACCAGTGTGAGTGATTATTTCTGATCAGGTTATCTAAATGATAACAGATCACCTCCACCAAGTCATGTGACCTAGATATCAATACCAGACAAGTCTTTTGATGAATGACAACTGGATTACATAAAAACCTTCATTCGTGCCCAACGACTTGAATAGTTCGCTCAGACATATCAATTTCAACATGGTATAGGATTACCTGACTTGATAACTCCTTATATAAAAGGTAAAAACATATTGATTGATCCCAGTGAAAGGTCCACTGTGGCATCCTCACTGAGCATTTCACTCAACCTGCCTCACAAATGTTTATCTAATTCACAGATGCTTTCGAAAGTGGTGTCATATTCTAAAAATCAAGATTTCACACAAGCAAAAGCAGGTTCACAGCCAACTAAGATGGAATATCCTGAAGAGCTACAATTGATTTGTCAACCAACAGATATTTGATCAACCATTTTTTCATAAATCCATTAACTATCTTATTCATTTTTTGCTACCAAAAATGCCAAAGACAAAATATGTAAGTAAAAAATAAAGCTGTATTTAAAGAGCACTTTACTAACCCCAGGTTCGGAAGCTCTTTACATCAGCAGCAACATAGATCAATATCTTGTTGCAGAGAAATAGCAAGCCAATAGTGCAAATGCCAATACCTTTTGTGTCTCTCTGGGGAAAGATCACAACATTTCAAGTATCTTTAACTGCCTTTAGCTCTGACACAAAATCTATAATCAACTGAAGCACAGGTGGTTTAACTTGATCTTCAAGAAAAACAAAACAGAACTCCTTCTCCCCAGTTTTATTAGCCAGTCCCAGTAAGATACTGCTGCATGTGTCTATAAGGTGACCATCTGAGCAAAACCAGTGGTCCTGTTGTAGGTCATATTTATTTATGTAACTACCAATCAACAACAGTGAGCACAGTGAAAGTGACACAAAATATTGTCTCGGTAATGCAAAGTACATTATCTATTCCCTTAAACATCTCATGTTTACGTGTTTGCCGGAGTGAAGTTGGTTTGATTGATTCCAGTTGGACTTTAACGGCAGCTGACATGTACAATCAGTACAGAACGTAAAGAAACCGTTGGACGGCTACCTTATAGCAACGTCTGCTCCGTCCTAGCTTACATCGGACCGGCTTGGTCGAGCGAACATATAGCCAACTAGTTCGGCCGAAACAACAGCAAGTTCAGTCGGAAATCACGGACTATCCAATTGTAATATAACATCCAAAGTAAGAGACTGTCCTGGGCTGTAAAACCAGCCCGAACTGAGACCGTTGCACTGGTAAACAGGCCTTGCTACCGTTGCTAAGCTAACGTTCGACTGGTTCGGTCGCTTTGGGTTCACATTCGCACAAACTAAACACACAGTTAACATGTAAATTACGTTATTATTGATGGCAAGCGGAGATATAAACGTGAGAAACATTCGACACAATACGGCGACATGACAAACAACGCGTTACATAAATGTCGTTGTGGGCGAGTTTGCTCTACTGATCTACTGACCTAGTTTTGGAATAGCGCAAAAACTTACGGTCAACCGGTGACGAACCGCCCAGAACACACCGCTGCGCTGCTCGATTCTGGCGCCGCACGCACACTGTGTCACCCGGTTCGACCATTCCAACTCGTATTTAAGAGTTAATAGTGTTTTCTGTTACCTGCCGGTTCGTCTCCCGCTCTGTCACCGTCGCCAGCCGCTGCATTCCTGGCCGACATGGCTGGAGCCGGAGCCGGTGCGCTGGGGCCCAGGACTCCAATGCATGGATGAGGCGGTCGACAACCCCGGGATGTGGCTGTGTGTATAGGACGGGTTGTGGGTGTGGGGGGAGAGCCGAGACGGTGGCACAATGCCGTGCAATAGCTTTATTTTCCTGTGTGAGGAAGAAAGGGGGACAGGTCGCTGTAACGTGCGGTGAAATCGGCGGAGAGCTGTGGGGAAACGCGGAAGGCAACACACAGTCTCCTCCTACCGGCGCGCCGGAGTCACCGCTGCTGTTTACCGCTCCCGTGAGACCTTCACGGCCGTCGGAAAATCTGAATGCAGCCTAAATAGCTGATATATCCTATATTCTCGCCAGGTGGCACCATTGAAATTATGATGGATTTAATCGAATCTGTCAGAATATATCAAACTGATCAAAGAAATACATGGCAGTCCAAAATGATCATAAAGGGACTTTATTATTCCGTTTTTATTTATCAGACATCCCACACTTTTTGTCTGTTTGTTTGTTTGTTTACATTGTATATATTATAGTCACTATTTGTTTGTTGATTATTGTCTTCAATGTGTGCACTGTATTCACCAAGACAAATTCCTCGTTTGTGTGAAATCCTTCTTGGCAATAAATCTGTTTCTGATTAAAGATTGATCAATAATACAAATTATATTCATATGAATTTCACACATAAAGAGGACACATTGGTCATTAATTTGAGCAATTTCATGTATCTTTTTTCCAATCTGTCTTTAATCCATCTGTCATATATTGCCCTTTATCATCTTGCTCATTAAGACACAAATAAAATGTACGAATATCTATAATTTTTAGGAACAACTCACAGTATTGCATGCCTTGGATTTGCAAGGAAATTTGAAAAACATTTTCAGTTACCGCCAAAAGCTAATTAGTTTTAGACCAGAAATAGCAGGCTTCTACAGTTTGGAAAACATCCATAGGAAATGTTCCAAAGTATCAAGACGTGAGGCTCAAACTCTATTAATGTTTCACAAAGTGTGTCATGAAAAGGAAGTGTGTTTATTTTTGTCAGGCAAAAAGATTAGTCAATGAAGCTTTCACTTTCACAGTAGTAATTGCCACACAAAATCAAGAATGACACCTATAATACAACTTATTAATCAACAGATTTTATTTACAGAACATAAAAGTATGCAGGTGGACTGTTTCAAAGCATTCTGAGAGCAGGAAAACATTTCCTCCCCAGATTAATAGAAAGAATGAATTTACAGTGAACTGAATACAGACATTTGTAGCCGAAGACCAATTCTGACACTTGAGAATCAAAGCCATTACTGATCTTTTCGAGTCCTATCCTCTGACAATCTAACATCTCCTCTCAAGTAGATCCCCAACCCAACCCCCCCCATTCACGTCATCAAACTGACAGCTCGAATGTAACCACTGCCCTGTCAAATAAATACCACTGGAAGAAGTAAACCACTGAGTCGTGAAGAATTAGACTGTGATGACATACAGGGAAAAAGCAGAGTGGTTAGTATGGCAATCGCAAGAAAGATTCACATATAAAAAAAAGACTGGATATGGTAATAAAACATATCGGCTAAAACTAAGAAAAGGTCCAAAATGTCCGTCCTACACTTGACGCTCTCCTACACCATCCACAAGCCTACAGTTTACACAGAGAGAGGGTGAGAAAATGAATGAGGGTGAAAGGATCAGTCTGGTTTTGAGTCATTATTCTGTATTAAATGCAGCCAGATGTGATTGAGAAGTAGTACTATGATTGTTCATGTGTCCTGGTGGGCCTCCTAAGCAGGACAAAACTCTGCTACGCCTCCAGGTGAGTGTCTACATACAGTGGGCTAGTAGTAGTTAGCTGCTTTTAATAAAACAAACAGCGAGACGAGAAATCAAAGTTAAAAGAAATAGTATACAATATTGACCAAGTCTAGCCAGTGTCTCCTCTCCTCCCACTCCACCGCTTCGAAACCCACATCCCAGCCAAAAATGTGGGACCCCCTCTCTCCCCCAACCCCCCTTTAACGTGCTTGTAATCAACAATTGGCAAAAAGCCTCCCGAAATCAATGGACAAAGAAAGCCAGGTGAGATGATCTACGGCCTCTGCCCATGCATTTGAACAGTAGTGAGTTAGGACGACAACGAGTCATTTCATTGCTAGTGTGCATTTAAATCACCAATTATCAGCAGTTGATTTTATTCCTTTACAACATATTCATGTTTATATATATATATATATATATATATATATATATATATATATATATATATATATATATATATATATATATATATATATATATATATCTGTAATATAAGACTGTGTCCTTTTAATGCAAATAAAGTCGGAGGAGGTCTTGGCAGAGCATGAGGAGTTGTTTTTCACACTTCACTTCCACATGTATCTCCACTGGTGGGGCTGCTCTACACTTCGTTTTTGTTTGCATAAAGCCTGGTCCATGTCTTGGCTGTAAAGTAAAAAAAAAAAAACAGCAAAAAGAAACATGAACAAAGTCATATAAACGTACCTAAATCTTTTTCTTTTCTTTACAAAGCATGTATTACGAAAGGTTTCTTGTCATGACTGCCACACCTAGACAAGCGCAAAAAAAACTAAATACACTAAATGAAAGAAAGACAAAATAAGTCATACTACATTGATTAAAAAAAATATATAAATGGCTTTCTTATCTAACAGATTTCAAAGCCCAGTCACTGGACTGGGATGATACATTTATATGCGTGCGTGTATATTCAGGCGGAATGTTCCTTTATCTCAAATGATGGAGGAGAATGAGGGCACTCCAGACAAGAGCCCTCTGTTTGAACCCGGCCAGATCGTAACACTCACCTGTTTCTATGGCTTCAGCTTCACTGCTCTTCCACTTCTCTGCGACGTCATTGGCTAGGGGATCATCAGGGTTGGGTGCACTTAGTAATGCCTGGATTGAGAGCAGCACTGTGCGGATCTGCAGAGCTGGTGACCATTTATCTGGAAAAAAATAAAAAAAAATACAGGGGGATTAAAAAACCAAGGAAATCTGAGGGACAACAGAGGCTAACAAGAAGTAGTAGTGATTCTGCTTTAAGCTGCAGGGAGCAGTGAACAGACAGTGGTGATATGCAGTATGAGTGGCACAAAGCTCCAGTTCAGGGACACATCGAGTGTAACAAAAGAGACCTTGATCTTTTGAGCAAGATGAAATTGGAAAATCCCTCACTTCATTCCAGGTCAAACATCACAGGACATAATACATACAGGATTTTCTACAGTAACAAGCCTGACTGAATTGACCACATTAAGAACAATTGCAAAGCTAAAACAAATCAAAAACATGTCCCTGAACATAAATCACAATGCATGCCACACATAGCTGGCCAAACATTAACAGCAACATTACAGAGAGCGCTGACTTACCTTTCAAAATGTCTAGACATATTCTTCCCAGCTTGTCTACATTGGGATGATATATTTTGGTCATGAAGCGCACTTTAGGAGCTGCCATGGGATATTCCTCTGGTAAAAAGAGTTCAAGTTTAAATGTGCCGCCCTCAAAAGGTGAGTCCTGAGGTCCGGCAATGACCACATGAAAGTAGCGAGCGTTGCTTTCATCTGGCTCTGCCCGGATGCCTGGGACAGGCTCTGCAATCAAACGCTGAGTTTCCTGGTACAGAGAAAAAGACAGAAATTAACTATGTGCTGGTGCCACAGTCAGTGCTACAAAGTACTGTCAATTTACATGGAAAATCTTAAATAGAGGACACAGATGTGTGTGTTTTCGAGGAAACATTTTTGAACTCTATATTTCAGTAAAGGTAGGACAGCGGTGAAATGCAACTGCACAATTTGAGAGGAAAAAAAAAATAACGATGACTTTATTAATAGTTTTGTAAAGGACATGCAGCGCAGAGAATCTGCCACACAACACAAATCAACCAGTGAGTTACAACGGAGGCCAGAGCAACCGATCTGTCTACTTTTCTACTTTTTCTGTGTTGCTGTTTCATTTGTAGATGCAGGTATTATAAATGATGAAACACAGCTCTTGATTTATGACGCTGTCTAGCTCAAACAGTACAGTTTATGTGGCTAATGTGAAACCGAATAACGCAGAAAATATCATCCAACTGAGGTAAATTCATCAGTAACTGGGGGACACTACCCAACGCTGTCTGTCCAACTTCTATGCTGCTGTCACTCATATTTGATATCGTTAATTATCAATGTATTATATAAAAGTCGTGAGTGATTATTATTCGAACAACAAAGATGTTGGAAGGTGGACTGTCGTCTGCTTTAACACAGAGGGGAAAGTGGCCTCAAATGCAACAGTGGCTCACTGCTGTATCTCTGCAGACTGTTGGTGCACTATGTAACTGCCTTTTAGAGGTGACACTGACTCAGCCACAGCACTACAGGAAACCGATGTTTCCATTCCCATCAGCCACTGCAGCAAGGTCTCTCCTAAATCGTGTCAGCAAGATGACGGACAGAAACACCTTTACTGTGAAAGAGGAGTGGGCATCTGATATCTCTTGGTACGCATGAGGCAGAATGAATCACAAAAGAAACTGCATTCAAGCTCACTGCTACTCACATCATTATATACACTGCAGTGTTCTCAACCTGTCCTGTCAAACTGTAGTACTGACTTAATAATAAGGCTATATGAGGCCGTAATCCTGTGGTGCCTGTTTGAAATGCAGCCTTGTGTAATGTCTGCATCATGCTCGACAACTCATACACGACAGCGTAATCAGCAAGAGTGCACAACTGGCACTCTTGTTTTGGACGTTCTTTTCCTGAAAGCGACTGCGAGTGAGATTCCTGAAATGTTTCAGATAACCCACAGACAAAACCGTGCAGTGAAAACACAGACGGGAGAGGGGCTCCCAGTCCCAGTCACACGCTCTGAGGGCTCAAGGGCTCGGTACTGTTCCCAGCCCTGCCACCTTTTCCCACCAACACCAGTCTATGGTCTGCTTGCTCATCCACCTGTGCGACCCTCTCTCGGACACCATTCACGTTCCCATAATGCTTTCTTAATACGACAACACATCTTAAGTGCTATTCTTTAACAAATCATGCCCTCTGTTTCCAGTCATACGATAAGTTCCCCCCAAAAAATACAACTGAGCGATTGTCTGCTCACTGTGACGCAGATGGAAAGCTGGGTGAAGTTTCGTAGTCCACAAAACTCTTCTAGAACGTCACAACAAAACAGTGTTGGAGCATTCTCCTGAACAACTGAAGAAGCTGGGGACTTGTTTTAAAACTTGAAAAAACAACAGATTCTCTCCATGTAGCTCATCTCTGGAAGAGCCAAGATCTCTTTTAAAAGATGTTGTTGACACCCTTTTTAATGCTCACATCTACAGAGGGTACCCTGTCTGAAGTAGGTGCACAAGCTGGCCCATGGGTCAAGAGCAGAAACTACGTCTTTTCAAATAAAATTTGGGATCTCAGGGTTATATGGAGACATTTTATGTTGTCTTTAAGTTGTTTTTTTTTAATGTTTTAAAACAAGTCCCCATCTACTCTATTTTGTTGTGAATGACACGTATGTGGATCTGACTTTCCATCAGCATGGCCACGAGTAGACGTCAACTTAATTTCATTTCAGGTGTCTGTCACGCACAAGTGACACACAATGAATGACTTATTTCAATATTCAAAGTGGCTGCATAGAAAAGGGAAAAGCGAAACTACATGGTTCTGTAAGGCTTGTCTGTCAATACTAAAACTAAAACTACTAAGTGACTAAAAATGAGTCACTTAATAGGTTCACAAATAGAACAATGGCTAGTTTTTCTGTTTTTCATACTGTTTTAAATGAAATGTTTGAGGATTTGTAGCTGATCCATCAATCCATCCCAGCTGCTGTGAACTTTAGGTTTTTGACATTTAAAAAGATGAAATTCTTAATAATTTAACACACTATGCATAAATAAATAATGGAAACAAGTACAGCAGAGTAATCAGAGCCTCTCTCAAAACTCAGTCTACAGACATGTCATGACAACAGAAACAAGGTGCACCTGAGGTACTATTTTTATCATTACTTGAGAAGATACTTGAAGACAAAGAGCTCCATAATGGGGAAATTAGCTTCTAAGTGCTGTGATTACATTTTAATTAGGAGGTGAGAATATAAGACAACTCTTATTTACCACAATATTTTTTATTTGTATTTTATTTTGTAACTACCTAAGCATTTTATTGTATATAGTATTCTATTGTTAGGAACGTTCTATTCTCTTGTGCTTGATGCATATTGTATATAGTACTTTATTGTTTCTTATTGCCTCTATATTTTCCCATATATTTTTATTGTATTTGTACTGGATGTACCTGCTGCTATGATGACTTAATTGCCCCTTAGGGATTAATAAAGTTATCTATCTATCTATCTATCTATCTATCTATCTAGTCCAGGCCAGAGGCTGCAATTCCTTCAATACCACATTTAGTGCGCCTAGAAAACCCTGTGTGGAGCTGGATGGAACCCCCTGAGGGGTTGATGATGCTGATGCTGCAGAAGAATCAGACATCTCGCTCTCACCTCTCTGGCAGGTATGTTATGGTTCTCATGGTGAACATAACTCCTGGCTGGTTGCTAACCAACGAAAGAGAGCTAAACGTTAAAGAGCAAAACAGTGTAGAAAGAAAAGACTCCGAGTTGGAAACATCCCACCTGAAGCTTATGTATGCTTCAATGTAAAGTATGATACTGTGAGCTGAGACGAACAGGCTAGCTTTAGCTCGGTGAGTCTTCCTGATATTCTTATTCATATCAAAGCTAACAAACTAGCCGGGGTTAGCACAGTTAGCCACACAAGGTATGTGTCAGCACCACAATCTGACCAGAAGCAACTTGAGTAACACTATTTGTACATTTACACTACGTGTATACATACAACACCATCTCCACACAGCGTTGCTGTGTTTTTAATCCACGGAGTAAAGGTGTGTCTCCGCACAGCAGTGAAACGGAAGTTACTTTATCAAACTAACGGCAGCTAGCTGGATGCTAACGTTAGCGCACACAACAGTTAACCAGGCGGAGCAGCCGAGCGCCGAGAGTTCAGACTGTCCGTGCAGAGTTTCAGCCAGGACAAAGGGGAAAAAAGTCACACAGTGTGCTGTTTACAGTGTGAAATCATTACCTTTATGATCCTGCGGGGCAGTCCTGCCATCTTGTCTTGAATGCGGGCGTCTTTTAGCTCTCTCAGTTCCTCCTCTCTGTCGTTAGCATTGACAGCAGACGCACGTCTTCCGGGGTCGCTGCGTCACGACAGGCGAGCTGATGGACACGTAAACTGATCTTTGTACATTTATCCTCCAAACATCAGAGCTGCTGAGTAACAGGATGCATGTAACATGATCACTAACTAATTGGGATACAAAAAAAGAGAAAATTTACAGAAAAAAACATTATTGTACAAACTATAACAGACTGGTAATATATACTCACTATGAATATTAAATAAAAGTCAACTTATTGATATTTACTTTCTCTTGTCTTTGTAATCAAATGCTGTGTTTGGTATTGAGGCAATCCAAAAATAGCAGAAAGTAATCAAGTGCATCATTTTAACATTGTGATGCTTCGATCAGGTTACTGTCTTCATTTTTTAACAGGTAATTATCAACTATATAGAAATGTATTTTTACAGTAACCCGCACAAACCTGTGGATAATATTATGTGTAATTCTGTAAAATGGTTTTCAAGAAGGAAATGGAGCTATATACTGGGAGATTAACCTCAGCAAAGAACAATTATTACAAGCATTTGTGACTGTGTTGAAGTAAAATCATATATTTTGTCACAAAGTCAGAGAAATGTTGTTTTAAGATTATAATTCACCAAGCAAACTAATTTCTATATAAATATGTAAATAGAATATTTGTATTTATTTGATAATGGCACAGAAATGTTAGATTTATGTCTGTGAGTTCTATGTGTGTTTGAAAATGCTGAGCAGCATGAAGATTCAGATTAATTTAATTGTTGTTTAAGGCAGGTGAGAAAATCCTTTGTTCATATTACACTGTGATATTGCTCATTTTAAAAACAAATCTGAGTCCTACAGCTGCTGAATTGTCACTTAACCACTAACACTTTGTTTACACGATTGCGTCACAGCTAAAGGAGGCAGATGATTCATTATAGCCAAGGCACGACTCTGAAATAACCTTGTCTAGAGCATTTTTTTGTCAATTTCAGTCATTTTCAATTCACACATTTTGACATCTTGACCTGAAAGCGAACATGTCCCTGACGTGAAGTCCCAAACCTTGTTTCCCACAAAGTGTTGTTCTAGACGTAACAAAGTACAAATTAGACTTAACATCTCCGAGGGCCAATCTGGCTTTACGATACAGCTGCATTTTCACTTTTTTTTGGGGGGGGAGAGAGCTATAGATCGGAGGGGGTTTGGAGCTCCTCCTCCTGACATATCTGTCCGGACAAAAGCATTGTCCCTTTGGGTATCAGACCGTGTCAGACATGATGATCATTAGCAGTGCAGCAGACTAAGAGGAACTTTATTTTAAAAAAGCTGACTAAGAGGAAGACAGCCAACATGCAATATATGTCCCAATACAACCCAACAGGTAATGGTTGCTTTTTTTATGTGGGATCAAAAAAGTTTGTTTGATCTTTTTTTAAACTTATGTTGATAGAAGTAAATGGTCAGTGATTTTTAGCAGAGTCACTGTAGAGATTAAGTTGGATTTTGTTATAATTATAGGTAATTTTCTGATCTTGTTCACCCTTTATTTTACATTATTATCACACAGACATTCAATCTTCTTTTAAAAGGACACAATTTGTTTTCAAACGTTAAAATGTTACTTTGAAAAGTTGATATTTATACTGATCTCGGCCTTTCCACCACAGTTTAAACCTAAATATCTTTCATTAGCGTTTCGTAAAATCTGTGTATTCCAGGCAGCAGAGGAAACAGCCAGGTGTCAGATCTTCACCTATACTTACTGCTCATGTTTGTTGCTTTTACAGGTGCAAGGCTTCTGCTCATGTAGGCATCAGAGCTCTTCTGAGCTATCTGACCTTGTGAGACTTTAAGTTGATATACTTATTCAAACACTTCTGCAAACAGTATAGAACATTTTGAATGGATTTGATAATAATTTTGAACCTGAATACGTGATACTTTTTACATTTTGACGAACGCAAACTACAAATATTTTTTAAAAATCAACAATTTCTAAACAAAATATTCTCGTAACTGATTTCCTGCGAGGTATTCACGCTTCTAGGTAATATCTCAGTCACTCTTTTCAGTGGTATCTTTTGGCATTTCGTCCTGCTTCACCTCGCCTACCCCTTCCAAAAAACTTTCCATTGTTCAGCACACAGAGGAACAGATGAACCAGCACCTAATCTCCACCCTTCTCTCAGTGCACAGAGAGAACAGACAATATCAGCCACATTAGAGTGCATGATTTGAGTGGCAACATCCATCTCGACAGGGCTTAGCCACACTTCCTTATCAACGTGGAGTTTTTTTTAAATAGAGGTATTATCAGTTGAGCTCAGGCTGATACACTCACACAAGACTCAATCCAAGAGACGCGTATTTTATTTTGATATTGGCAGTTAAAATGAAGCCATGTCGACAAGTGTTAGGATACAAGAATTTCTCACGTCAGTCAATATTTGATACCTTTGCGCTGAAAGTAGTGATACGTTAATAATGAAGAGACGGCACTCTGATCACATTTTCTCCAGTGGAAGGAAACTTTCCTGGTGAAGAGAGACTAGGCTGGTTCTGCCTACCAACACCAGCAGCACCTTTTTTTTATTCTTACACCCTTGTTTTTGTGCAGATTCAACAAACAAGATATACGATCAGTGAGCTTTAGATGTGCAATCAGGCTGACACTACAGTGATATTAACCTTCTCATCTAACCTGTTCCTATCTTTAAACGCCTGTCTCTGTCTTGCCCCAAAGTAAATTCTCAGCCGTTGTTGGTAGACATGCTTTTAAAATCTCATTGGCTACATGATGCATCAGTCATCAGGAGGCTGGCGTGTAAGCGCCTCAGGAGTGGGAATGAAAGGAGAGAGCTGGTCCCTGGTCTACACAATCACCTACTGGCTGGCTGTTGTTGGCTCTAAGGCGGGCATATGAGATCACGTCTGCTCCAATGAGCTGTCAATCAAACAACTACTATCTCTGACGTGAAATGAGAGGAGTCTTCACAGATATGCATGAAAAAGCATCTGCAGTAGAAGTTTCTTTGGCCTGTAACCAGTTAAAAGTTCCTTATTTAAATAATCTGTAAATTTCATTTCTTTGATTTTCTCTTTCAGCTCCGTGGAGCGCACGTTGCTACCTGGCATGTGTCTTCATCATGATCGCCTGCTCTGGTTCAGTTTCACCCCTACATGCTCCTCCGGCGACGACGGGTCTTCGCTCTGCGTTCTCCGCCACGCAAACCAACAGCGTGGTCGGAGGCCAGCAGAAGGCAGTGACCTTCAACAGGCTCAAGGTCAACATCGGAGGGGACTTCAATCCAGACACCGGTCACTACCGCTGCCGGATCCCCGGGGCTTACTATTTCTCCTTTTCGGTGGGGAAATTTCCAAAGAAGATGCTTTCTGTGATACTGGTGAAGAATGGAGAGGAGGTGCAGGCCATTGCCTACGATGACTACCGCAAGAAAGGGAGGAAAATACAGAGCCAGAGTGTGATGATCAGCCTGAAGGAGATGGACACAGTGTGGCTGCTTTTGCAGCAAAGTACCCAGTATGCTGTGTACAGCAACGCTGGCCCTTACATCAGCTTCTCTGGTTACCTCGTCTATCCTGACGTCTCCCCAAATAGCTACATCACCAACCACCTGTCCTCAGGCCTGTCCTACCCAAGCTGCCCTCCTCAGGTTGATCCCTGGGCCAAAGGTCAGCCGCGGTCTGCTTTCTCCGTGGCACGGACATCCACACTCATGGGTCAGAGCAGCAGGCAGCAGGGCAAGCTCCCTCTGACCTTTGATGTGGAGTACGTCAACATTGGGGGCCACTTCAACAAAACCTCGGGCATGTTCACGTGCCACTTCCCCGGCGCGTACTTCTTCGCCTTCACTGTGGGGAAACATCCACGCAAGGCTGTTTCTGTGAAGCTGATGACCGGGAAGGGCGAGGTGCAGGCGATGGTGTTTGACGAGGACACATCGAAGAGACGGGAGATGCAGAGTCAGAGCTTGCTGCTGACTCTCCACCAGGGCGACAGCGTGTGGCTGTACAGTCAGCAGGACGAGCGCTATGCCGTCTACAGCAACCAGGGGAGGTACACCACCTTCTCTGGCTTCCTGGTTTACCCTGAGGCAGAAACATTCACACCTCCCGCCACACAGGACAGAACTCACCTCTGAATGTCTAAAACCCTTCACGGTGCCCCTCTTAAGAAATAGAAAGAGCTAATTTGTGGTCAGTGTAGTCTCTGTACATTCACTGCTTTGTTTATTTGTCTTTCGTTTATTGTTTTAATAGGTTGTTGCAAAATTACACCACAAGATGGTGCTATGATACAATTATGGACACTAACCAGCATGCAACACGGTCGACTTTGTACTAAAAGTACAATTAGCTGTGATATAACACAAACATAATAACGTCTTGATTAAGTTTGGTTGGAAGATACATTTTCTTTTAAAATTCTTTGCGTTTAGAAGTTTTAAAAAGCATTTTTTTTTCATGTAAAAATCATTCTTGTAAGGATATTTCTGTAAATGATGTATAGTTGATTAACATTTACTGACTGTAAACACGAGATTTAGAGAAACATGATGGTCATGTAAGTGGGCGTCCTGTTCTGGAACATATACGCTGTGGATATATCTGTATCTGTCTTCATGAATAATGTGCATTTCAGGAAAAAAATTAATAAATTCCTACACTTCAGTGGATTAAAAGGGTCTGGTTTCTCCTAAGTCTAATGCTGATGATACAGTATTTATTGAGAAGACAGGTAGATTCATTGTTAGTTAAGTTTATGTTGGAGAAAGAAAGAAAGAAAGAAAGAAAGAAAGAAAGAAAGAAAGAAAGAAAGAAAGAAAGAAAGAAAAATCAGCTTATTCGACCATTTTCCGGTTGTTGTTCTTGTTTTTTTTATTGAGACAGAACATGCAACTTTTGTGTATTTACAGAAATACATGTAGCAAGTACAATGACATTAACAAATACAAAATAAATGAACCCCTCATTAAACTCAGTGTAATCTAAACTTCTGCACTTCCTACAAGCACCGTTGTTGCTGTGAATCATTTCCAGTGTTTTGTTCGTGTCTGATTAATCACAAAGGGACTTCAAGATGTTCTACAAGTTATTTCAAACGTCTCAACAATGAGACAAAGCTCAAGAATGACACAGTAAAGACGTGATGATTCTTTGAGTCATTAAAAACTACACCAGCAGAATAAACACAAGCAATAACATAAACCCTTCACAGAGCCAACACATGGCTGATCCCGAGGTCAGGTCGTGTAGGGATTTAACTCCAGATCGTCACATCATCCATATAAATACACACTGCGGCTGAACCATGACCTTGTCTCGCAAGTTGAAATGTTCATGTTATCATCCTTTACTTCCTGCGCGTCACTGCACGTCCCAGATCTCACAGAGCAGAGGGGTAAATTTGTGGTCGTTCACTCTCCAGGATGTGAGCATCTCTGCGTGGTAGTGGCTGAGCGTCCTCAGCTCCGTCAGGCGTCCCAGGAGACGAGCGAAGTACTGCGGATCCTGCGGATGCTGCAGGACACACATCTTCCTAAGCACGTCCAAAATGGTCTCCTGAAGTCTCTCAACAGCCTGTTGATCCTTCACGTAAGGCCGATCTGGTGATGATACATCAGCCTTTTAGAATAATTTCCTTTTACAGGTCCGCCAATTTAGTGTCAGTAAGTTGGATAAACTAAGTAACATATTTGAAATTAACCCCAAATTACCTCAATAATTACCTCAAATTGTATTTAAAAAATTACCTTAACATGATTTAATAATGATAAACGAGAAGAAGAAACCGACATGTTGTCATATTGTAACAGAGGCTGTTGATTGGGGCTCACCTGGTGTCAGGATCGTTATGGTGGTGAGGAGAGCCTGTTCCTCCTCCACCATCTGGAGCTCACCGATGCTTTTGTAGAAGTTGAACATGGGTGTCATGAATTCCTCTGATATACCTGCAGAAGAACATATATTCAAACTCTAAAAGCTTGGACCAGTGGTAACATGAACAACGTGCTAAGCTGGTTTCATTACTCACACTAGCTAAAGTAGCATATATACAAAACTACATTAACAAACAACAATGAGAAGATACAAGGCACACAACAGACAAGCAGCCGGAGCCAAAGTGATTAATATAAAGGCAGCGTTAGTCATTATCATTGATCATGAAGTTCTGACTGTTAAGATTTTATATTTAGTTTTATTCCGCTGTCGTCTCTGAGATGAATAGAAATCTATCAGCAATATTTACTGTAAATTTTTCTGATAAACTCAATTTTGGATACAGTAAACAGACTTTCTCCAATGATTAATGAAGTGACATTTTATATTCAGGTCCTTGAAATGAGCACAAGTCATACTGGCAGTAGACGAGTTTGTTTTAACTTATTGCAAAGAAGCTAATGTTGAATGAACTCACTGCCTTAGAATAATAATGACACCATCGATGTTTAGATTGATTCCTTATAAACCTCGTTTTCACTATTTACTTTTATCTGCCACTGGGTGGAAAATGAAGTCAGGTTGGCAGCCTGGCACCATTTCCGTCTCCTTTAACGGGTCTATTATAGACTTAATGAATTCATAAACTATCTTTTTAGTTCCGTGTTGTTGGTAGTTGCTACTCTGAGTAAAATGGAAAGCCATCCAGTTGTAATTGAGACAGTGAGTCCAACCATAATACCACTCGGAAACAATTGGGGGCAGTAAATATGTCTCTTTACACCATATTTTAATGTAATAATAATAATATCATTAATAAATATATATATTCTGCCCTCAAGATGCTTATCAACATATTTGTGTTAAAAATAGCATCATAAACAGGTTTATAAGACATTTACAAGCACTTAAAAGACATAATTACTAACATTTATAAAGTTATATTAATACATGATGTTAATGAGCATCTTATAAGGAAAGATGCCTTTTTACCTATTAACTAATGTCTATCAGAAGGACCTTAAGGTAAAATATGACGGTCAGTGCTTCACCTCATAAATAATCTGATGAATTATGGAGCAACTTCTGTGTCACAGGCGGTGCGGAGCAGTATAGTAAGTATAGTTTTATCTTGTAAAATGCATGTATGGGACATTACAGAGAGGAGTGCTTGTCTTATGTAACCGTCTGCACTTTGAGCCAGACGTATAATACAATAAGAATGCCGCCCTAATCTTCATTAATGTTCACCTGTATGATAAACCGTAAAGATTATTAACTCATGTCCAGTTCTCTATGTAAAGGAAGTGTTCTGGTGTTATTTTCCTTGCAAGCAGGGAACATTTCCGTGCTCCTTCTCTCTTGCATTTCATATTTGCTTTTTATGTTTCTATATATTTTTCCTCATTTGTTTATATGGATTACAGTGAAATGTGAGCTGCAATCATCACCTCCTGTTCGACTTTATTTAATCAGACAGAAATCATTTGACACATAAATGATAAAATGTGATTTACGCAGGCGAAGAGGATAAAGAGAGCAAAGTGAAAACTGTAACCGTAACAAGGACTCATAACTGTAAAATGAGGCCTTGGATCAGCGTTATAAAGTTGGTTATTTCACAACTAGATAGAGGCTGGAGCACCTTGATTGCGTATATCTCCTATTGGTACAGATCAAAATACAGTAAACCATGGGCTGAGTGAATCCTTGAACCTGATTGGCTGGAGGGTCCTCTGGAACTCCCCAGGTGGTTCCAGTAAAACTGTCTGTTCACTGTACTTTATCAGTGAGTAATAGCCTGTATCTAAAATGAGCAGCACTGACATCGGCTGGCTGCAGACACCTTGACGTTAGAATAAAATAATATTTGAATATCTTATTTACAACCCAACGTAGTCTTTCAGTGCATCATCCACTGGGTGGTGCCTGCAACACACAAACTGCAGAAGTAGCCTTCACTGCTAATAATACACTCAACAAAACCCTGTGCTTGATTTATAAAAAGCTGGGTGAATGCCCGACAAGGTGTTCATTATCATTACAGCTTTACATTATCACATGTTTGTGGAACTGGATCTTGTTTTTGAACATGCTGTGAAATTATGTTTACTGTTTGTCGACCGCATAGAATGTTATTGGCTCTGAATCCTGCTAGCATATGTTAGCTTTGTGGCTAACAGCTGTGACCGAGGGTTCAGTTTATCTCCCGTCGTAACTAACGTCCCGTCCTATTTAATGGACTTGTGATCAATGTTTCCATCACATAAGATTTTTACGGGATTGTGATGATTCTTTTGAAACAAGAGTTACTGCGTGGGAAAACTGTGATCGCATAACACAAACAAAATAAGAAAGTGAGCATGATTTAAGCGGGATAATGCTGTTGGACCTCATCAGACATCATCCCTTACGTAACTGCAATGCATAACACCAAATATAAACATCTCTGCTTTTCTTCTTTAGGTAATGATTCAGTAATTAAAAAAAAATGATGATATTTACAAACTGCTTCTCTATATGATCTCAAATATTTGCATTCAGTTCAGCAACAGTTCCCACTTTGGGCGCTCTTCAAACTAGCAGAGGGTGTCTGTCTGCTCGGACACATCATCAAGCGTTCAGAAATGCCAGCGGGGCTCAGAGGGAGAGAAATGGACAATAGCAGTCTTGATGTTTTGATAAGGAACAATGGTCTCTTCAGACAGCTTTGCTCCCTTATTCTCCCAGACTGGCCTTTAGTGTGAATATCTCTTATCCCCACCATTCACAACAGAGCCGCGCTGAGGGACCCAGCGACTCGCTCACACTCCTGCCATCACCGCTGCTGTCCGTCCAGCTGTCCAGTCTGGTTGACACGATGACACCTCACATACATATAAATGAGTTTATGAAGCCTCCCAGCTGTAAACTATTTTTTACTTTATTTATTTCTATTTTTGTTCAACTACTTCCTAAAGGGAAACATGTAGAGGTCTGTAGAAACAGTATATGCGAAGAAACCTTTCCATTGTAGAAACAAACCTGTGTGTTTTAATAAATCAAACAAGCATGCCCACACACAGCGTGAAACTGAACCCTGTAACCTAAACCGAGCCAGAGATCAACAGGTTCAGCACACATCTCCCAGCTGCATCACACAGATCAGGCATCAATTATTAAAGGAGGATCTGCAGGTAGAACTGCAAAAAGTCGTGATGCTGCAGGTGGAAGATTAACGGACCAAGACTCCTGAAGGTCATGAATTAGGAGTTAAGATATATCTGAGTGCTCTTGAGGAGAGTGTGCTGTATCAGTCGGTGCCTTACATTATCACGTATCGCTTCACTTGACTCACCACTCTTGCGTATCCTCTCCTCCAGAACTTCTGTGTGTCCGTTTGGCATCTTTCTGCTGAAAACCTGAGCCGAGCGCAAAAACATGGCTTCCACAGCCGAACCCTTCAGCAGAGCGATCTGATCCTCGCGATCCAGAGAGAGAAAACCTGCCGGAGGCACAACACAGCTTATTATATCCAGCCAAGAACAACGAGCTACTCTGGTTTTTGCATTTGATAACATTGTATCAGTGTGGTGTCATAATCTGACTCACATCTGGACTTGTTAAGATCAACGGATCATTGGTTTTATGCCCCGACAACTGTCATTTATATTTTTATATTCTTCTTTTAAAAGTCTTTACATATTTTACAACAACAACTTGACTTTATCCTGTTGGCTTCTTGAAGATTAGAGTTACATAAGTTCAAATAACATTCACCAAAACAAAAAAAGAAGAAGAAGAAGTTTTGAGTTTACCACACTGTTCGATTTCTCAAATCCGTCCAGAGTAAATCTTTTTCCCACACAAATCAACAAAGTGTCTCTGGAAATGTTGTCATCATCTGTTATTAATTCACCCCCCCTGAGCAAACCCTCCTCTCAAAGAAAGAAGGGTCTCTGGTCTTTGAGTAGTTCCTAAAGTGTTTTTAACTTTGGAAAAACGCACTGGATGAGTGCGAGTCGACACACGTGTGGGCCTACCTGGAATATTTTTTGTAAACTCCACCAGAACTTGAACTTGACTTGTTGCCATTTCTGTCAACAGGAGGAAGTTTTCCTCTGCGCTGTACTGGTCCTGCAGCTGGAATCAACGAGAGCAAACAGGAGTGACAAAGGTCAGATCAGCTTAAAAAGGACTCAGCCGCAGGTTTAACTAGCGGTTTACTACGTGAAGGCGCCAGCAGCGAATGTGGTCTCTTGGTTTACTCCTGTGGCAGATAAAACGTGAACAGGGTGCTGAGTGATGTTGAGGATGATTTACCAATTTCTTGGCCACATCTTGAGGGATTTGATGTCTGTTGTAAGCTTCTACAACAACCTTCACGAGCGCCTGCTGCTCTTTGGTGATTTCGACTTTCCCCTGGACAGAAAACACATCAGTACGCGGTGACACATTTTATGTCACAGTTTATACGACAGAATAAAAACTGTAAATGTTCACAGACAGGGCGGAGACTGTGATCACCTTTGACAGCCTGGTGGTGGAGGTGACCTGTTTGTTGTCTGCGTTGTCGGCCCCCTCCGTCTCGTCTCCGGTCGACTGTCCCGGGGAGGTCTTGGTGTTCTTTCGCAGCCTTTTAGATTTACACTGGATCTCCGTCAGCAGGCCTGCCAGCGGTGATGAAGGCTTCACTATGTGTGTTAAATACCTCACGGCTCTTTATTCAACATTTGTAAATGATCAACTTGCACTTAAAATGAGTGCCAATACCGCAAAGATTCACCAGTGAAAAAAGAATCTTAATTACACAACATTTTCTGTTATTAATAACTTAACATCACAGATCAAATCCACATAATCTATTAGTGCTTTTTTAAAAGGTTGCTTATGCACATTTTCCATTAACAAAAATATATTTTTACTTCACAATTTGTTTATCCAACTTGTTAGTCCCTTACATTTTGATCTGACTTTCTAAGTTTGAGGCTTCACACGGTGACAAAAGGGGAGCGATCAAAGAATTAACACAGATCTCGACCTCTCCAGTGAACGAGCATTTTGTGTTTTTATTACACTATTACCCCAAAAAAGTCTCTTTTGTTGAGCTCTTACTGTGGCAGCTGTTAGAGTCATGAACGCCTGCCTGCCTGCAATATTCATCTCGACTTCCCTGCCTTATTTATGAGCAACAGGAGTCCGGTCCGTCACTCTGCTCTTTCCAGCCGCCAGCTCTTGATAGAGCCAATAAATAAAAACAACCCTCCAAAGACTCCAAAATGACATGTTCACATTTAACAGCTCTGTCTTTACATTGATGTATGTTCAGCTTATAAACTTAATGAAGACTGCGTTCCCCAACAGCCCAGAGGTTGTTAGGGAAACAATATTTCATAGCAAATTCCCTTTTAATGACAACAAAACACTTTGAAGGTGTAAATGATTCCTAAATGGAGCTTAAGGTGTCTGTTTAACTGCGTCTAATCCTGTAACTGTAACAAAAGCTGTAGGACCGTCTTATTGTGACATTTAATCACCCAGGAAAATTCAACAAGCCTCGTCAGAATGGAGAATGAGGGCTCGCCTGACTCTACTAAACAGGCAGCGCAGTGTGTGCAGAAAAACATGCCAACAATTCTTCTGCTCTCCATCGCATTGTTCAACGATTGTCCCCACAGACCAGAGTCTCCGGTCAGCCGGTCATACTCACATTCAGCCAGCATGCCCATCTCCTTGCACTTTCTCAGCCGACACTCTTGGCATTTCCTGCGCATGTACATGTCCATTTCACAGTTTCCGCCACTCTTGCATTTGTACACAGCATTCTTTGTTATGCTCCGTCTGAAGAAACCTGAGCACGGTCGATAAAAAAAAAAAACAAGTGATTTTAACACAGCAGGAACATAAAGAGCAAAGACATTCACACACTGTCGAGAAGTGGTGGAAAGCAATTGAGAACACTTAAATCAATTAAGTAAATTATTAAAGTACATTTTCAAGGTATTACCATTTTAGGCATAGTTGAAGTGGTTTAATTACCCTGATGCAACCTGTAGTTAAGCTACTAGCTAATTTGCAGGTTAAGGTTCGACATAAAAGCGCATTTATCTTCTAATAATGATGCAGTCTTATAAATTCAACATTACATTATAATACAGCACACAGCGCCCGTCCTACATGTTGAGTTTTAGTAGTTTTGATACTTAAATCTGCATTTATAGATTTGATTATTGGCCACTTTTGTGCAACAGATACAAGCAAGGCTAGAGTGTAATAAAGTGCAATATTGATGTTGTAATTAGGATTTCTTACGATAGCTCTTTTACTCGCTGATGTAGGTCACCTTGTCAGGAAGGTGAGGCGAGGCGTATTTAGTTTGTTGCAATCCAGCTGCTAGATGCCACTGAATCCTACAAACTGGACGATGGACAGTAGACCACAAACTTAACTTCTAGTCCCCCAGAACTTTTTTTTACCTCCATATTTCTTGAAATTGTGTTTAAGGATATTTTAAGGGAACAGTCACTCATACGCAAAATCAGCCGTGTTGCCTCTGATTCACTTCTATTCTACGGGAGGGAAAAAGGCTTTAAATGCATCTGGTGGTGAAGCTAATCGCAAGACGAAGCTCTGAGACAGAAAGGCAGATTTTTTTTTTCTTTCTTTGAAACTTTGGATAGTCAACCTAAGTGTTCCATGCAGATTTAAACTTATATTACCAGAATCGGTAAAATGACAAGGTGGTATAAATTTAATCCGTTGGCTACACGCTGTGCTAATAATGTCACAGCAGTGTTTCAGACAAGGAGAGCAACAGAGCAAAACACACACACACACACACACACACACACACACACACACACACACACACACACACACAGAATAACTTTGGAACAGTTATTAGACATTCTGACACAGCACATTAAACAGAATGGCATGCATTAGCGTAACTGAGCTCAGGTTGCTCGTGCATTGTGCAGCAGAAAGCTGAGAGGGAACCCAATCTGGCAGCAGAACCAGGTAGACCTGAGCCTATTCTCAGTCAAATGGCAGAACAGGGCCAGCTGCTGCACTCCTGGCATTGTCCGCCCGCACCGTGTGGAATTACACTCATACCTATTCATCCAGTGGGTCGGCAGGAATCACAGCAAATTCACAGTGTCGTAAAAACGTGGGGAGGAGCTGCCAGAGGCCACGACTCCAGCGTCACTGTGTGGATAATTTTTACACTGACGGGTTGTAAAGTATAATGTTTCTTCACATATTTCCTCATATACTGTGTCCTTTGTTCTAGTTATATTAGCCTCAGTCTTCTCTTCCGCTGAAGGAGTCAGTCTGCCCTGAGCTTGCAGCCAATGACAAAATATTTCCCCTGTGACAAACTGCCACTTATCTGCCCCCCAGATTCCTAGCGAGCAAAAACAGCATGACCGGTGCTCTTGTATAAATGACAAACGATCATGTATCAATACTCCTCACCAGTTGCTGTTTGGACTGTAGATATGGACGACCCTGTCATGGCTGCCCCCTAAAGTCAACAGCTACTGACAACAACAGCATTTTTGCTATGTGGGTCAGCTTCCACCCTCCACTGCTGCAGACTTTGACTACGTCGGGACAGATGTCACAAATTGTTGTAATTTTACAGCTTCGCGATTGATCAGCAACTGAAAAAACGGATGAACAGTGAAAATCTGGAGGCAGATTGAGCTTCCCACCCTGAGCGTGATGTCACAGTAAAATGGCCACCGTGTGAATGTGGCTTATTGGTCCCCTTCTTTACGCCTCCATGTCGACATTTGTTGTTTTTTTGTTGTCATTTTTTGCTCTTTTACATGCTGATGTAGGTCACCTTGCCAGGAAAATGAGGCAAGGCATATTTAGTTTGTTGCAACCCAGCTGCTAGACGCCACTGAATCCTACAAACTGGACAATAGACCGTAGACCAGAAACTTTACTTCTAGTCCTCCAGAACTTTTCTCTACCTACATATTTCTTGAAATTGTGTTTAAGGATATTTTAAGGGAACTCATACGCAAAATCAGCCGTGTTGCCTCCGATTCACTTCTATTCTACGGGAGGGAAAAAGGCTTTATATGCCTCTGGTGGGGAAGCTAAGCGCTAATCGCAACACAGATGAAATTTGACCTGCGAGTCACAACCAGTAGCAAAGAAATGTATAGTTGGCCCTTTGAACAGAATGCAAGGACATCTTCTCCAGCAGCAGGGAGTCAAACTCACATACACTGTTCTGAATTTAAATCCAGCATATGTTTGTGCCTCTACGACGCATCTTCTCTCACCTTTACATCCCTCACAGGTGAGAGCATTATAGTGGTATCCAGAGGCCTTGTCTCCACACACAACACACAGTTCCTTCCCTTTGACCCTCCCAGCCTGCGACATGTGCCGGGTCCTCTTGCACACGGCAGGCATCACAGCAGACACCTCCTCCATCTCAGCGTCATAGCTGACCTCCAGGGGTCCTTTCCTCAGTTCATATATCCCCGTGTGTGAGTACCATTCGTCCGAACCGTATTGAGGGTAGTAGTTCTGACTGGAGTAGTATGGTGTGGAAGGCATGGTGGGCTCCATGGACGTGTACTGCATGCTGGGATAGCTGGTGAAGGGTAAGATGTCGGGATCCTGCAGGAGAGGACTGTTCTGATCTGCCAGAATATCTAAGACAGAAACAGGACACAGATTAAAATGTAAGAAATCTGACAAATAAAAAAAAGAAATCTTAACTCTGCTTAATAACGTGTTGTGGCCTTTGTAAGTGAATGGAAACCTAATCGTGGCAGATACCTGTATGTCAGCGGAACAAACTAAAATACAAAAGGTCAATTTGGAATAATGTCAAGTCACATTTGAATCAAACGATGCACGCCATGTTTATGTATATTTGTGTATAAGTAAATATACATATTCTTTCATTTATGTAGCATGAAAGAGTTTATGAGCTTCTATTTTGTCATGTAACAATGTGTTGTACATCGATTTAATTACCTTTTCCCCACAACTAAAAATGTGCTTTGTAGTTGCAACTGTAGCTGCCGTTAGCCAGTTAGCTCAGTTAGCTGTGCAGCTAGCAGAGTGGACTGGGAGCACTGGGGAAGTGTTGGTGTTTCCCTTTTGAGTACAGGAGCTTTGAACTGGGACAGGGCTAACTGGTTAGCATGCTAAACACAATACATAGGCTTCATAACACAAAGACTGTGATTCCTTCACGTTTTATTAACTTTTGAATGTTTTCAAACTAAATTCTTACATATTAAACTTTTTTTAACCTGAGTTTCATCTGTTTCTGCCTGAAACAGGCGCCTGATTTCAGGCTTTTACCAAGTTGTTGGGCAGACAATCAAAACAATGCACTGAAAGACGCTAAAATGCGCAAGATTATCAGTGGACACATCACTATCAGAGACACCTTTCACAATACAGGTGCTCAATAAAATGTTGATAAGATATAAAGAATACGTTATTAGTGCAGCTTTAACAATATGGACTGGTTTCTTGAGTGGGAATGGTGAAGCACACGTGTCAGAAGCAGTCAGATTACACAGGAAGCCTATTCATTTTTATTTTCATGCCTGAAAATCACATGTTTGTCCTGGGGGGTTTTAGAGTTTGTGCAACATGACACCTTCTGTCATTAAACCCTCGTTGCAGATAAGAAAAACTCCACGAATCAGTTTTATTTAACGTGCTTCCCAGCAGAAGCTTGTTGGAACAGAAACGGCCTCAGCGGTAGTCGGCAACCCACACAACACACGCTATAAACCTGTAAATGATTAACAACCCCGCTGTGCACAGAGCACACTGTGTCTTAGCATGACATGTAACGCCACGCCAATCAAGGTGACACTTTTCAAAACGGTTACAAGAATGTTTGATAGGATAACAGCGTTGCTTCATCACGATTTTCAGAGCAAGTGTGGTATATTCATGAATTTATAGACTACAACTGCAATTAAATACGGTCTGATGTTTAAATCCGTGTCTAAACCAAACCAGCATGTTCAACGTGTATGCGTCTGTAAAAGGTTTTGTAACACTGACCTCTTGAAGATTTAGTCTGGACCATGGCCATCTCCGTGTGACTAAACACACAAACTATTCAGAGGCTCTATTCTCTGATCCCGACAGTCCGGCTGTGTCCCGTAGATCAGTCCTTCCTTCTAAGCAACAAACCATCTTCCATGTATGTCTTTTGATGGGAAACCTTCCTTTTAGGCTGCGAGAACAGCAGATCAAGTCCTGAACTACTTGGCGCTTGCTTGAGAAATCTCAAGGGGAGCAAAGGTTGCCACGGTTACTCATTAACCGAATGGTCACATTTCTTTTCATCATTACAAGTAGCTGCCTAACGTGTGAAGTCAGCTCCAGATTTGGGCGACGGTGCCAGCTGACTGCTACTGTACGGTGGTCAGATACGTGAGCAGGCCAGACGCGGAGGTGAGCCGGTTCATGCAGTTATCTGGAGGAACATGTGCTTCCATACATTGTTTGCAGGTGCTGGGCAATTATTTTCTGCCCTTTGTTGTATTTCTATTTTCAAATGTACAGATTTATCAAGGACACATTTTTATACAATACCCTGTCAGATAAACTCAGTTACCCCTTCCCCCGTCATCAGCCCCCATGTTCCAGATGTGTTCATTTGATATGATTTTTAAAATGTGTTATTGTAACTGCTATTTAAAATGGTTATTATTGAAAAAAAGTGGATCCATTTGCAATATTTGTTTCATACAACACTAAGAGTGATCCTGGAATCCTCCAGGTTCAGATGTTACTCTTCTTTTTGCTGATTAAGTTGTTCCAGTCAAGTTTGTGTATTTGTGCTACAATCAAGTTATAGTGACATAGACAGACATTTTAAGGAATTTATCTGTTTAATTTGGCTTTCAATTTCACTTTGATTATTGCCTGTAAACTACGTTTTACTCTCAAGTGCAGCATGTGGTGCTGGAAGTCACTCAAGGAGTTGGAGGTCAGTTATAACAGCCAGTAGTTGGTGGATAAATCAGCCTCACGCCAAACTAGTTGGAATTCACTCGTGGGGGAAATGTTGCGTCTCTGTAATTAAATTAATCAAGGAATATGATCTAGACCCGCTTCACATCTATACATTTTTTCTTCTTATCAAAATGTATATATTTTAAATTTGATGTTGATTATTGGATCAGTTCTACTTCTGATAAGGTATCAATGTGTTTTTTGTCCGTTTGTCCAATATTTTGGTTCAAGAACCTGCAAAACTAAAGACATCCCCATCAACTTGAACTGTGTTTAGTGCTAAATGGCAGCTGTTAACATGCTAACATGCTAATCTAGCATGTTTGCTTAAAAATCAGCATGTTAAAGTGGAAACAAATAATTTTCTTTTCGCTTAAACCTACCATTATTGTTTTACTTTCCATCATCTTTTCAGTTGCTGATCGAGTGAGAAGCGGTGAAATGTTAACATACATACACGGCAGCATCATTCCATCACTTGAGTGTGACGTCAAGGGAAATGAATATGGTCTATGTTGTGAACATATTAGCATGCTGACGCTCACATTTAGCTCCACCAGGCCCCAATTCGGCTGCTGAGAGCCAAACACTGGACTCTTCTGCAGTGCTTTTCCATCTTTGCATGAGCTGCTTCCTGCCGAGTAAACTTACCGAACAGGTGGGAGCTCTCTGAGATGGAGAAGTCATCGCTGGGTGGGATTTCCAGCGCTCCCACCACATTGATGTCGGGGCCCACCCACTCATTCATTCAGGAGGGTCGTTGGGCACCAACTCAGAAAACACAGGTTGGACTGGGCCGCAAAGCAGCAGTAAGCCTGTGTCTGCTTCTGCAACAAGCATAAGAAATAGTGTGATTTGTGAACTGTGGCGAAGGTCTCCTGTTGAACACCCTTACGGCAGCTCTGCAGCATCCCCGGAAACCTGCACCACAATGTAATTAAACATCAGCCTGGGAGTCTCTACATCATCACACCTGACAGGTCTTCTCTCCCACACAGCAGAGATGAGATGTTCAGTAGCTGCCTGCAGGGAGGCGGCACGTAAAGGTCGGCTCATTGAAAGAGTCTTTTCTTTAAACCTTTTTCCTGTCGCGTTGTTTCGTAAGGGTTCACTTGACAGGATGTTCTAGATCAGTCCCGTCTTTCTTACTGTAGCTTTACTAAACATTATGTATGCAAGCCTTTTGTCTTCGTAAGCATACACAATTCATTTTGTAACCTAAATTATTGATGAACTTGGAGGTGTCTGACGAATAACAGACCTGTTGATAAACTTGCCCACAGCCTTTCTGCTGTCAAGGCCACAACATGGTCGCATGTGAAACATTACTTTTATATTCTGCCATATTTTTACAATTACCTTCACTGTAATTTCCCCTGAGATCCAAAGGCAACCCACATGGACTCATGGAAACCTCCAACCTACTCTATTAAACAACCCACACCACAGCCAAGCATCAGCTCAGACACAGCGGCTCACCGCGGACTCGTAAGAAGTCGCCCCTATTCACCGGTCAATCTAACATATGTCTGGACTGGATCTCGTTGCACTTACCTTATTCTGTTTTTTTTTCCTTGAAGTTAACTCCCCTCGTTCTTTTTCTGGCCTCGTTTGCGATATCCACGCTGTGAGCTCAATCAATATTGGCTAATGAACATTTAGCTGCTTGTGTCTGGGCTCCAGTGAGAGCATTTGTGACCAGTTGAGGTCAGGGAGGAATGGATGGTGGTTATTAATTAAACTGTCCATTCCTGTCCATGCCCCCCCCCCGAAAAGAAACCCTCTTTATTTAGACAAGACAAGCGACTGCCTCATAAGTTCTCCAGCAGACCAGAAATCCCACCCACACACACACAAACATCACACATGGAGCATACATCCAGTCATTGGTGTTGCAGTGTAACAGTTTTTTAATCATATTTTCACAGAAGAAATTAGGCTACTATAGAAGACATGGGGACACTGGTCGCCATCCATCCTGGCTGCTGATTGAAGCCATTATGTGAGGACACAATGTTTATATTTGCACGTTCAGACCTCAGTGTACCTGCCCTTTTCTTTCTGTGTGCTCTAAGATCAACTGAAATAAAACTGTTCTTGTCTTTATGATCTTTAATTTGTCCAAAAACCAATAGTTTAATCATTGACGGGCTGTTGCTTCATCCAGAGAGGCCCTTCTGAGTCAATAGACAGTCTCTCTGAAATAAACAGGACCTTTGCCATTGGCTGCCAGCTGTTTGTGGACTATCTGGTCTGTGTTTGAGAGCATGTGGGGGGTGAGTTGGCAGCGACGGCCTCTAGAATGGGACGGACACGATTTCCAAGTAACACGTACAGTAGTCAAAGCTCTCACGAGTACCAGTGAGGCTCATTTAAACATATTTTAAATGTGTCAAGATGAGGACCAGAACAGATAATGGGTGTTACCTTTCGCCATGGCGTTTTGTTACTCGTTCCAGACGGACCGTATTGTCAGTGACGTACGCATGAATAAACACAAGCACACCCTGGACAGTGACATAATCACCCACATGTTCTCAAGGACAACCGGCAATAAAGTCCGTAACCTTGAAACTATTCATCGGCATATGAGAGAGAGAACTAAAAGTGCATACCAACAAGAACAGACGTGCAAGTGTATGTTTCACAATAAAATGACTCTAATTATCAGCTGGTCAAGCGGCTGTGTGGAACATCCTGTCCAGTAATTACCCTCCATGGTGAAAATGAAGCAGGCGTTGTAAAGACAGATAAGACAGAGGATGTTTACCACAGTGTGATGGGAAACAGAGCCGCCTTTAGTCATATTTAAAGATGTCTAAATTGGGCCCGCTAATATAAACAGGCAGCATGACAGAAGATAACATAACATCGAATTTTCATAAAGTTGGATACACATTTTATCTTTAAGAAGACTTTATGTTCACGATTTAAATGTAGCTTTATTTCGGTTCTATAGATGGTAATAGTCGATGAGTCAACACCATCCAGACTGAAATATCTCATTAACTATTACACTGAGAGAGAGAACAAATCCTACTGACTTTGGTAATCCCCGGACTTTTCCTGTGACGCCACCAGCAGGTTGGCCAGTGGCAGATTCAGGATGTTTGAGGGAAGGGGTGGAAAAATAAAAAAAAGGCACCGAGACGTAGGTGCGGGTTGTTGTGCGGTTGATGGAATGTGGTGCCAAAGGAAAGGGTTTGTCTGCCGCAAAACATAGCGTACACTTAAATGGATATATATATCTTTCAAGATGGGACTTATTTTAGGTTGTTAATATACATCTCGTTGCTGGTCTGGTTTACAGTAGTACAGCGCTCTGCTTCCGTGATGGTCATTTACTGCAGGTAATACACTGACAGGGTATGAGTACCTCATACAACCCCACATCAAAAGACCCAAACTATCCCTTTAACCCAAAGAAACATGTTTTCCATAACATCAGCTGAACAAATTTTATGATAAACTCGTTTTTATAATTTTCCAAACACACAAAGTAACATGAAATGTCGTTATGACCTGATGCAAAGTACTCAATAATTCAGAACCTTCAAGCTCTTTTATATCGCTAAACAATCGTAATACAGAATAGAAATGTAGTTTATTACATTTCCAACGTGTTCAAGTAAAGTGCAAATCAAATCAATGATCTCTCAAACAGTAAGATAACGATTAACTGTACAAAACTGATTTTCTGTTCTTCAGCGGTGATGATAAACCGTGAGTATACATTTCACATACTCTTGTGAAACATTACATCATTGGTAGAAACCACCGACTTATATAAAGATGGACAATGTGTCTCCGCTTCCTACCGCTGCTCTAAAATGAAGCTAAGCTATCCCGGACATGAGCGCTGCCATATTGCGCCGGTGACGTCAAAAAGGAGCCAGAGTCTGCGCCGTTGGTGGAGCTGCAGTATTTAGTTTCAACATTCATACATCCACCTACGGTTCACTGTCAGTTGCGATGTTTCGTTCTTTTTCATAGCACCAGATAACTGATTAAAACCAAATGCCTTAAAACGACAGTGCACACGATTTATCACCTATACTGCAGCCGGCCACCAGGGGGCGATGGAGATGTTTTGGCCTCACATGTTGTCCATCTTTATACAGTCAAAGGTAGAAAACAATCTGACTCACCATGTATCAAACATTGCGAAATTGCAACAAAAGACAAACACCAGAAGAATAAATAGAGTTTACACTAAAAACGCTTCACAGAGTAACGTCGGCACTGAACTCACCGTCCATTTCGTCCCGTTATGAGCTCGGAGCGCTCCAAATAATGAGGCTGATGTAATGCTGGAAGAAGGGCATCGCAAACGGACGGTGAACTAAGACCTGCTCAGACGAGGAGAGTGAGCTAAGCAGTGATAAGAGTGCAATCATTCAGCAACGGCAAATACATATAAGCAAAAAAAAAAAAAAGGCTTGTTACATTAACACTATGGTCTGCTGACAAACCCATTATTACATTCCAGAAGCACGTCTCTTTTCACGTTGCATAGCCGACACACAACATTTCAAAAACTGTTCACGTGGTTCAAAATAAACTACAGAAAGTTCAGCCTGCACAGACGGAGTACGATCAGGTCTGAGAGTTGATATGTGTTTGTGATGTTCTGTTCTGTTAACGCAGCACTAGTTGGTTCATGAATGTTGCTCAGGTTTTAATTGTACTAGTCATACTCGTCTACAGGGACTATCGGTGTAGATGAAATGTATTTTTCAATTTCTGATATTGTGTTTTTATTCATGGTTCTCTAATTCTAGTGTCTAATGAATTTGATTTGATTTTAGCATTTTTACTTTTGCAATGCTGAGTTTTCATGTGACAGCCCATCACAGTTAAACTGGAGTAATGACTAAAAGTGAAATAGGGCCATCTTGAGGTACATATGATGCTGCAGTTCCTGTCACTTCTCAGAGGTTTGATGACATCTCCACAGGTTTGAAATCTTCAGCTTTGACCAGTTTGAGTGTTTTGGAAGTCCTTTTCCCCCCCGCAGGGCGTCTCACTGGTACCCGCCCTGGTAGTCGCCATTCCCAAAATGTTCCTCCTCCTCTTGCATGGTCGCCCCTCTCTTCTTTTTCCAGCCCTGTTTTCGACCAGACGAATCGTCCGTGGTTCCGTAACCCCTCTTGGGAACCATCGTGTTCTCACTGTTGAGCTCTGACTCTTCAGCCAGCTCATCTTCATCAATGATGCCACATTTATCCTCGCTCGTGCTCTCAGGGTTGGCCCACTCCTGCTGCTCTCCCGAGGCAAAGATAGCGTAGAAGATGACCCCTGAGTAATGCACCATGGATGCAATAACAAAGACATTCTGCCACTCCAGACGAGTCTGTGGGGAGATGAATGGAGTCAATGAATTTCCTCTCTACAGCAGGCTCACTGGTCTTTAATGCCCCACTGAGGCTGTAAATCCACTGCCTTACTCATGGCAGCAGAAAAAAAACAACTGCAGTGTGTTTAAATTTACAGGGATATAAATTATTTACGAAAGCCACTGATGATATTCTCTTACAATGATTATACCGATATGTTTTATACATACATGGGAAATGGGAAAACCCATACTGCATGTTATTAAAGATAAATCAAACAGAATATGAGATCGATTAACTCAAGCATTCATCTTCAGTTACAGACATGATAAGAGCAAAATATCGACTGGTAAAAAACTAATCAATGCACGTATGTGTGTGAATACACAGCCTGAGCAAAACAGCTACTGTGCTGCTACTTATAAGCTTATTATACCTTGTTTTTAGTCAGGGCTCCGACAATTAGAGGACACACCATTCCAGACAGCGTGCCCACCCCATTTGAAATGCCCATCAGGATGCTGGCATAGCGAGGAGCAATATCCAAATGATTGACATTGAAACCTAAACAAGAAGCAAACACAAGAGCGGCAATTATAAATCTATTCCTTCTTTAGCATTTTCATATTTTGTAATAGATGAACACGGTTTAGATCCACACACAGGTTTTCAATTTTTTTCGTCTGCCTTGGCAACAATCTATAAAATATTCAGGAGAAGCGCCAGTGTGCATGTATACTGCATCACACCCAAAGGAAAAGAAGTACTGCATTTCAGCTTTTGGAGTCTTTCACAATCAAAAAAAAAAAGGGAGAGAAGGCTACGAAAGAAAAACACTATCTCTGCAACGTTGCGCGCATTTGAGTGTAACAGCCAACTCAAGCTTTAAGCAAAAGCCTCAAACTTTAGGTTTAGTGTTTAATCAAATTAAAGGTCTTCAATTTCACACAAACACAAACACACACACACACACACACACACACACACACACAGAGGTTCGTACAAAAGTCACATTTTGTCCCCATGAGGACTTTTGGTCCTGACATGGTTTATGCCAGAAATGGTCCCAAGTAGGTAACAAAAATGTGTACACTCACACACACACACACACACACACACACACACACACACACACACTTGGTAATACCTGAGATGGCGAATCCACTGAAACCTACAGCCAGAACGAGGAAGGAGATGGCGACCCCTCGAGTGTGAGAAAATCCGACCACCAACAGCAGAGTTGCTTCCATACCAAATCCTGTGCAAAACCAATTCAACACCAGAGTGAAGGAGTGAGTCAAAAGCTCATGTAAGACACGACATGATGAACATTTTTGAATATACGCAGACAAATGTTCAGCAAAGATCAAAATAAATCTGACTTTATCTCGGTTGTTGGGCTCTATCGTACAGTAAAATCAGGGAGTGAGTCATCTGGCTTCCATTATCAAGATAAAGAAAGTTGCCTCTAGTTTACAGAGACGTACCTCCACAGTTCATGAGTTTCCTCACATTCGTGGTCGACATGATTTTGTTGCTGCGTAAGAAGTCAGCCAGCTGTCCTCCGATAGGAACTACAATCGTCATCACCATGTGGGGGACAGCAGACAGGATCCCAACCTGTTTTGAGGAAGCCACCATGTAAATCAGTCCTATGATTAATTATCTATCTTCGCGGATATTTGTCATTGTCAGTGGAAAAGCTAGTAGTGAAACTGTACGGCCAAACCTTGCTGATGGGGAAGCCGAAGACTTCCTCAAAATACGCCGGCTGGCTGATGAGGAGCAGGTAAAAGGTCCAGCTACGGCAGAAGTTGGCCACGATGATGGCATAGACGGGCATGGAGGTAAAGAAACGACGCCAGGGAGTCTTGAATTTCTGTGATCGGGACACCAGAATAAATGGATGTCATTTATACTGTGTGTATCTGTGTTAGATACCCTTGAATTAGCAGCATTTTTTACACTCACACACCTCAGTCACGCTCAACTGGCGCATCGTTTCACCGATTGTGGTCTCGATGTACGTCCTCTCCTCCTCAGTGATTGTGGGATGTTCAGCAGGACTACCATACGCCAGCAGGAGCCACATAACATACCACATGATCCCAAAAACACCTGTTTCATAAAACGGCAACGACAAGAAAAAGTGAATGCATTCCTTTGTGCGTAGACACATAGGGTCAAGATTTTTCTCTATTTGTAGAAAGAGGCTTTGTAAGGGGCAGGACAGACTAATTAAAACAAGCGACGACCTTCTCTGGACCACAAGAAATTTTCATTATTAAAATGAAATGAACAAGGTATGAGTCACAGAGCTCAGACAGGAAAATGCTAATTCACATCAATAAATCATGAGATGATATCGCAGCAGAACCAGAGAAGACTTTTATTAAAACACGTTTGGCAAAGTATGAATTTGATGTCAGTGTTAATCATTTTAATCAAACTTTAAAGCTATTCAGATAATGCTTATTGGCCGACGCATACAAAGTGCAACTACCACAGAGCCAGTCACGGATTACTGAAACAACTTTGCATGTCATTAATCTGACACCTGGTGTATTTATAGACTCAACACCTGATGCACTGCCTACGTATCTCGCTGTATATACAAGTTAAGAGTTTAATTTACTATCACTTTACAACATATGTTGATGAAGATTGTTAGTCATCCAGGTCATGGTAATTCTAAGTGCTGTATCGTAGGCAACAGTTCTAACTAGCTGAAGGGGAGTCGCAGGGTGTTAAACTCTGTGTGGGAGTGTCCTTACAGAGTCGTTAAGGACACGTGTGAACTCGGAGTGTCAGAGTCGTTAGGGCCACTTGTGGGCCGCTCATGTGGGTTGCTAGGACCAGGTAAGCCCAGGTGTGAATGGTTGTTGTCTGGGGAGGGAACTCAGCACAGCTTCGTAGGTGGGTGATAAGTGGGTGGTAAGTCGTGTCGTAGGCCACCTGCTCTCACCTGCCAACTATTTCTTGAGTGTTTCTGCGCTCCTCCAATCAGTTTGTAGCAGCACCTTTCCAGATTGTTCAGATGTACTCTGTCTTTGCACTTGTTTCCAAAAGAGTGAGTGTTTGTTGTGATTTTATGAATGGTTAAAGTGAAACTCTCTGCAAAAAGCAACCAAGGCTTTATTTGCGATTGAATATGAGTCAAACCTTTGTGTAAAAGCATAATTACGACGAAAGAGGCACTTTTAAGATTTACCGTAGTTTCGTTTGTGGCAAGCTAATTTTCAATGGAGTGCAGGGGCACTTTTACGCTAGCAAACTTTCTTTTTAGTAAACTCTGTGTACACAAACAATGTTCTCAATGCTCGTGTTCATGTGTAGAGACCCTGGTGATACTACGAGCAAAGTTTCATGTTGTGTCGAGCCTTCTTAGTGTTTTAAAAATAGTGATTTTGATGCTAGCGTAAAAGTGCCAGTAGCACTCCCATTGAAAATTAGCTTGCCCAAAAACGAAACTACGGTAAATCTTAAAAGTGCCTCTTTCGTCGTAATTATGCTTTTACACGAAGGTTTGACTTATATTCAATCGCAAAAAAAGCCGCGGTTGCCTTTTGCAGAGAGTTTCACTTTAAATGGTTTATTCCAACGTCAGTCTCACCGTAGATATAGAAGACCGAAGACCATCCAACGTACTGAACGAGCACTCCAGCTAAAGGCATGGCGATCACTGCTCCTGCATAGGATCCTGGGAAAACAATTGATGTCAGTTTCAGTGTCAAGGTATTATTACACCAGTCCTCACATCAGATCTCAGTGAAGAATTTATCAAACTTTCGGACAAGATTGTCAGACTGAAAGAAAGAAGAGTCATATATTTCATAAATCTGAATATTACATAGCAGAATTGTACAAAAGCACCTCACTGTATAGAGAAAATGTGTCTTAATAAAAAGAAAACATGAAAGAAATGCATTAGCTTCATTGAATACACACTGTCAAAATTAGCCACTGGCACGGTGAGGGTGTTTTAATGTGTTTTCTATTATCAGACAGATCCAGTAGAATGGAGCACGGAGCATGAGAGTGCTTTTGGACAGTAAGCAATGTGACACTTCATTTAGGTGCATGGAGAGAGCAGCTCCTTCAGAATACGCAGGTGATCCGTGTTCATTTACAGACAATGTCAAGAGGGTTTTGATGCGCGGGTTGTCATGGCACCAGTTGAAAGTGCAACGTGGTGATTTTAATTTCAGGGGCGACGGCGGTGGACAAAATCTGCAAAGCAAAATTTGCTCCCTCACATCCATCTGCTGACCAGCCCCTCTATGACTGATCAGGCTGTGAGAACAGATGGCAGAGACAGAAGTTTGTGTCAGTGAAAAGCAGTCGGTGGGGTGTTTGTGAGCATTTTGACAGGAGGCATCGCTCACCACAGAATGAAGTCGTGGCCAGTCGGCTCCGTTCAAGAGGTGGGGCCCATTTGGACCACATCCCGTGGCAGGCTGGGTAGGTGACACCCTGTGGAAGATGTCAAAGGGCTTCAACTGAAGAGGTGGACATGCTTTAAGAGGATAGTTCGACATTATGGGAAACCCACACAGTGGCTTTCCTGCTGAGAGTCGGATGGTACCGATCTGAGCCGCTTAGCTTAGTTTAGCCTAGCTTAAAAACGGAAACAACTAGCCTGGCTACTCTAAAGATCACTAATTAACAAATTATCTTATATGCTTGTTGCTTGAACAAATGAAACAGTAGTTTCTTACACATAGCAGCCAACAACTTTGTTGGGAAAAGATGTATTGGAGTAATTTTGTCCTCGGCCAAAGAGCTTCTCTGTTTTTTGTGTTGGTAACCGTGTGTTGGTCAGTGCACTCATCTCCGTCCTCCTCTAGGTAAAAGTTGTCAGCGTTAGCTAGCATTAGCAATGTTAACCTTTGTTTGCTAGCGATGGTAGCGTTTGTAACTCACACACACTGCGCTCTAATACAACTACTAAACGTTAGAAATGTTAGCTAGTGCACAAACTGGCAACCACTAGAGGGGGCAGATGAGTCAAACAGCAGCGATGTTGTTAAAATGAATGCAATGGAATGTTATTATTAACACTTTTAACTCTCAGCAAGAAATCAAATAAATCCAAAATGTCAAAGTATATATACAGTCATGGTTTTCACCCTTTGATGCCACTAACATGTTTTCTCTTACCTCCACTAAGCCCTGCAGGATACGGACAAACATGACACAGCCGTAATGGACCCTCGCCGCTGACGGGATGAACATATTGAGCACTGACGTCAGGAAAATGGCCGCCCCAAAGACCCTGTAGGAACACTGACATGTCAACATATTGTTGTCCACCTTAGATATGAATATAGAGCATTTTCACGGGGAGAATTTGATACTGATAGGGAAAATATAGGCACCAGTAAAATGCTACACTTTCAGTTAAATAATTACAAAAAAGAACGAGGAGGAGTTTGTTCAAGGAAGCATTTTAAGAAATGATTGAGGAGCAAACAAACTGTGCTAGTGTAAATGTCTTACACTGACAGGCAGTATATCTCCAAACATCTCGCGGTCAGAGCTTCTCCGTCAGCCTGATAATGAGACACATCTCACATCTCTGCCTTTCACACGCCGAGATAAAGACATCCCATTCAATCCAAAAGTTTGCGCCTCATCACGGCGGCGCCGCTTAGCTCCCTTCTCTTTTCTCCTTTCACCTCATCCCCCCCTTCCTTCTCTTTTTCCAAAACAGCGTGTAAGTGACACTTGTAATATTCCAGTGGCTGGTGTTTCAGAAAGAAATCAGAGGCAGGATCTTTCATTATTAACTCTGTCAGTGGCGTGTCCTCTTTTCCTGTGAAGCTTTTATTACAGGACTGCTATCTGCTCCATCAGCACTGCTCACCGCACCGTGCAGCTTTAACCCTTTAAGCACACATGCTGAGGAACCTTTATCTTTATTTTTGTCTTTCATATGATCCTTACATGTGTGGTCAAGGGCTGCAGAGACCATGACTTCATCCTCCGCTCATGAAAAAATATCAACAAAAGACAAAAAAAGCATGATGTGTGTCTGCAAACTTCTCAGACATCAGTGTCTGTCTCAGGGGCCACAGCAGCAGCAGCAGGCTGCACTGTGTTAACGGCTGCAACTAATTCATATTTCTAATTATGGATAAACCATCAGAGTAGAGGAAAAACGACTCTCAAAATAATCAAATTCCTTTTCTAACCGACAGCCGAGAAAAAACAATAATCATGAGACAGTTATTGAGTTGTTGCATTGGGACTTTTGACAGTCGTGGTTCATGAAGCGCACGTCACCTGTTGGCAAACAGCTTGTTGGAGATGAAACCGCCGGGGATCTGAGTTACAATGTAGCCCCAGAAGAAGGAGCCGTGGATCAGGCCCACCGTCTCCGGGTCCCAGTTAAACTGAGCTTTCTGCAGAAGGAAACAAAGAAAACAGAACCACACGTTAATTCACCTATTTAAAACCAAAATGCATCAATTTGGTTTATTCTACCTTTATTTAGAATGTTAGCACTGTAGCATTTATTTATGATACTTACACTGTAGCATTTATTTAGCACATTAACACTGTAGCATTTATTAATTATATTAACACTGTAGCTTTTATTTACAATGTTACACTGTAGCATTACTAGACCATTATTCATTCTGTAAACTACCCAATATTTTAATTCATCAGATTCCTTTCAATTTTTTCCACAAAATATCATGTGTGTATTTCACTGTTGTATTATTTATGTATCATTTAATTATTATTACACAATTACTACACTATAGTAATAATGTAGTTCTATTTCTAAATGTAAATTCAAGATTCAAGAAGCTTTATTGTTTATCACATAGTGACAGAAAATTATTTTCGGTCAGAGCTCCAACAACATGAAAAACATTCACACCCATTAGAATCACATATGTATAGTTATTTACAGTTAAATGCATATATTTTTGCAATTACAGTTATTTTATTACTTACAGTTTATATTTATTTTACCTACTCTTACTTTGTTATTGTTGTCTCTATTTTTATCTCATTATAATCTCTCTGTAGTGTCATTTCCATTCTAGGAGGAGGAGTAATTTATATGAGCATTATTTATGATATATCACTGCCACTTATGATGTTTTTGTAAAGTGTTATAATAATGATAATTTTATGAATGGTGGCCTCCACTATAACAGGTCTGGATCCTTCCCAATGTTAACTATTTGTTTACAGCCAGTTTGTCACATCCTCCTTTCTCAGCAACAAGAAAAAAGACACACATCATGAAAAGTTCTGAAGAGTCCGTGACCCAGTGGTGCTGTCTGGTGGATGTAGCTACCTGAAGCACAGGGGTCCCATTGATATAGACAGTGTTGTTGTTCACCATCTCCACAATTGCCACACCGAGGTTGCAGCGGATGCCGAAGGAGATGCAGAAGCCCAGGCCGCTGAGGATGGCGATGATGTAGCGTTTGGGCAGACCGCCACAGCTGCAGTCCAGCAGCGGGGCGGGACGTGGCGCTGATGCCACCGGACGCCCGTCCTCCGTCAGCTCAATGTTGTCCTCTTCTTCTACATTGCTACCATCTATTTTCCTGAGAAGAAAGTATTAGGAAACAAATCCACAGTCAGAGCAGCAGTACCACTCAGTACTATTGTGTCACCATTGCAATCATTGTTGTCAGTATAACTTTATAAAAACACAAATGACAAAGTAACACAAGTCGCTCTGCTCTCTTACTAAGAGCGGGAGCTGAAGCCAAGACAAGTGACTAAAAAGGTCACAGCAGCCACAGTTATCGGGTTACTTTCAGGTGCATCACTCTCCACGCCTGTTCCACTACCCAGAATTCATCTCTGTCACTGTGCCCCTGATCCCCTGAACTGCTTTCACCTGCCAGTACAGTCGTTCTCCCCAGCAAGACACAAATTAACAAAGAAATTGGACCAGTTTTTCATATCAAGCTCTTAAATCCTCACTTATTTTTAGGATAATGTTAAAGCAAATCTGTAGAGTCTTTGCAAATGAAATGACTTGTTTGTCTTTTTATATAATTTATTGTATCATTGATCAAAAACTTCGATCAGTTAGAAACAGAGCAGCAGTGTTGCTGTGGACGCGATTCTTTGAAGGAACAATGTGGTTCGTACGTGTCTCTCATGGAACAGCGAATAAAGAGCTGCAGCATAAATAGTGACAACACAATTTTAAAATGTTTCATGTTGTTTTAGAGTCAATGTACACTGCAACCAGTCTCAAAGGTGAAAATTAGTTTTTTATTCCAAAATTTAAAATAAATAGTTGTGTTGGGGTCCCTGATCAGTGTCAGGCTCTTCACATCAAATATTAACTCCTGAGATGAAAAATGCAACAAACACATTTTGCAAAAACAAACAGACAAACAGATAATTTGATGTATTTTTTCATGTCTTATAACTATATTCATCAATAGCATACACCAAAAATATTCACATTTTTCATTTGTTCGCAATACAAATCAATGCATTCTTATTACAGAACATGCATATTAACAATGTACATTTCTTTTTCCAGGAAATTGCCTACTTAGCGCTTTATCTCTCAAAATGACAACAGTCCTCGTTCTGCGTGCCCCCGCCACCGCAACACGCTCACACGTCTGTGAAATATGTATCAGATATGAAATATGTATTAATGTCTTAAAATAAAATCTGCGATCACATCACAGGCAATGCCTGGCAAGCAGCAGAATCAAATATTTATTTATCGCCAGGATCTCTGAGAACACGTTGGGCTTAATGTGCTCGCTCCCAGGCTCTCCGCATCCCTCTGATGTTTCAGCCTCTCTCTGTTACAAAGTTATTTTAAAAATTCATCTCCACCCTGAATGCAATACATGGATAATGAGTGAAATGCTGGTTCCATCCCGTGGAGTGTGTGGATCAAACAGCCTTTGCACACACACACACATGCATCCTTCCCACCGCTCTCCACCCTCTCACCTTTGCAGTTTTCCGAGCGAGTCGCCCACTGTGTTCTTCACTTCCTCCTTTCCAGGCTTCAGCACCTGTTCCTTCAAACCTGCTAACCCACCAAAAGGCATTTTTTTTCTCTGCTTGCGTTGTTTTTCTCTCCTCCTGAATGTCTTGATATCTCGCTACACTTTGCTCTGAGAAAGGCGACAATTAAAATCCCCTAGAAGCTGTTCTTCATCCTGCCTGAGTTTGTGGCACTGGGGGTTGGCTCCACCTTTCAGCCGTGCCACAGGTCCCTCAGAGGTAGGACAGACTTCTCCTCTCCACCTTTCTTTCGTTGTGAGGAGAGGATTCAGTGGAGAAGTGAAAGGGGAGGATGGTGTTGAAGTATTCCTCAGTAAGCCAGAGGCTCTGGAGCTTGTTTCATCTCTGGAAGATCCAGTTGAGTTGAAAAGCGGATGAATGAAGGACAGGAGTGTTGTATCCAGAATCTAGTCTCTAGACATTGCGAGCCCCCCTTTTGTCTGCAGCTGAGCTGGATGGACCGCTTAGATCTCCTCTCCATCTCCCAACTCATCCATCGAGGAGGGGCAGGTGTAGCTGGTTTCACGAGACCCAGCCCCCCTCGCTTTACTCATCATCCTCGTCCCCCCAGCACCACCCCTTCAGCTGGTTCATCTGATAGCAGCCCAGCAGACCCGCGTTAAATTTGCATGAGCTCGACAAGTTGAATTGAGGAGAGACGGGAGTAGCTGGACGGCTGTGGTGTAAAATGGGAGCAGGTGAAACCTTAGACAGAACCATCAAGTAGCAGGTTTACTCTCCTGCTTTTCCACGACTGCTGTTTACTGTTTCTACATCACTGAGTGACAAAAATCATCCCTGAACGAAACACGAAGCCCTGGCGTTCATGGACTGAGCAGCAACACCATGCCTCTTACAATTCAACACCAACAGGCATTCCCTGAAAAACGCATATTTTGCCAGGAGGGCGAATTCTCATTATTTTCCAGAGCGAGTTTCTCCTTTTTTGCAGACAATCAAATATGCAGCATTTCAGGGAGACGTTAAAATTTAAACAGTAGAGATGTTGTGGGCCGGAGCCGTAACAGGATGGTGCTGGTTCTGCAGCTGTTTTCTGCACTCCATAAATAAAGCTCCCCAGTGGGCGCTCCCACAATAAAACAAGGGTCTTCACACCAGAAACATCACAGCTCTATTACAGGAAGCTGACAGGAACTGCCTGCCTTCACTGTGCAGGTTCTGATCAGATGCTACTTCAAAATATTAGATTGAAGTGAGATGTGTGTACTTGTTTCTGTGATCTATACAGCGGCATGGTTGTAAACAAATGTATACAATTTTCAACAAATCTACCATCAAAACCTCAAATGCTTCAACCATTAATTTAAGGTTTTGAATAACAGGCAGTGAGGCGAAGGCATCACCACGTGTTGAATACTGGTGGGGTCATAAATGCACAGATTAGCCCCCTGGTGCCCTCTTAGATGCTCCTATGGGAGATGAAACATGATAACTTGCCCTCTCAGGTGCTCTTTCAAACATCCTGAATCCACCACTGCTTCAGAAAATGTGATGTCCAAGAGGGGTCGTATTAAAAACTACATGAGCGAGCTACGCTGTAAACTATTGTGTAGGCTACAGTTGAACATCCAGAAAATAATGTGCAGGGACCTGCATCTGCAGAGAGGAGGGTGACATGCAGCAGGGGGACACAGGTCGGCTTTGAACACCGAGATGCTGCAGCGAGGACACGGCCTCTGTTCACAGGGTGGACGCTCAACCAGCTGAGCTACCAGGGCACCCCCACGTCTATTATCTCATGAACAAAAACAGTTTTCCTGCACGTGTTGTTGTTTGTTGCTCTCAGCCACAGCTGGTCTTTGGATGCACCTTTTGCGTTGAGTTGATAAAACATGATTAAGTGCCATCTATTGGTGTCCCCCAGTGCCCTTTCTGTACGCTGGTGTAAAAAGTGACAGGGGAGAAAAAAAGGTAGTTTCAAAAAGTGGGACATGTTCCCAGTGTCCTCGGTGTAAATCACACCTCTCCTGAGAGGATGTGAGGCAAACGCTCTCATTGGAGCGGCACAGAGATGTCAGAGAAGGAGTTAATGGTAATAAATTATTTCTAAATGTAGTGTGTCAATATTGAAACCAGGGATGTTTTGAACACACACAGTCCCCAAGTCTTTCTTTTTTCTGAGCAAGTCGTGCCTACCATCTAGTGTTTGGAATGAGGAAGTGACACATCATCGTTCTACAGAGTGACAGACTGTGTAATCAATCAGTGATGGAATTAATAGTTCACTGCTCACAGCACTGTGCTGTTCAAAGTACTGTTTAAAGGTAGATTTCCATTTTCGGCCTCTTTATAATACCACTCGACTGCATTCAAAGCTGAATAAGCCTGTTTTAAAAATGTATTTATTTAGTAATTGAATAAAATCAAAATAAAACATGGATATAATGCTGTACATCAAATCTGATTAACGTCCAGGCCGATAATAAGTCGACCTGTAGTTCATACATACATGTAAATATACTCTCTCGCTCTTATGAATTTAGTTTTAAATGCAATTCTCTTAACCTGGTGCCTCAAACCTTCACACAGTAAACAGCATGACTCTGAGCTGTGTGCTCTCACACAGGTCTGCTTCACTCAGATTTAGTTAGAAGTACATAGAGGTCATCAGAGTTGTCCCACTAGCCTGGAAAATTGATGGCCGCATGCTCCCATGGCTCTGATTTTAGCAATTATCTCTGCAGAGCCTGGCATTGATTCTTGTGAGTCACTCATGTGAGCCATAGTGCTGCTTTGGATGTGGGTCAGGATAATTTATAAATCAAATCACCAATCATCAAGAATGTTGTCTTTTTAGATTTCAGCGTCCTGCAGTTATTAAAGTCCACATTCTGGTTCCTGACACTGACAGTCAACAATGAAAAATTCACATCCAGCTCACAGAGTGTTGTCATTTTTGAACGCCTGTAAACATTGTCACCTTTGAACACATCCTGTGGTTTAAAGACAGTCCATATTCACTAGAGGGAGTCATTGAGCTTTGTCACTCCTACACTCACCAGTACATTACAGAATACAACACCTCACTACAGTAAATATGCTGCTGTGAATAAATAATTCATCTCCAGGCTGCTGCCATATGCAACATATTTGACTTCTGTTTTCGACATTTAGCCTATTTCCCTCACAGCTGAGATGTAAATTGTTAAAAATACGTTTACATGTAAAATATGAATATTACATCTAAATCTATATATCAAATCTAAATGTTGCATGATATAACTTTACAATGTTTAAGTCATGGGTTTTAGTGACCGTTCAATGAGACAACATCACTATTACGACTGTTTGCTGTGTTGTCTTCATAATAACATATTTTCACTGTCTTATATTTGATTAGTTTTAAGACAAACTGTGAATATCTTGACTTGAAAATTGTTTTTTAAATTGACAAAGATATGTGTAGTTCATGGCACAATTCAAATGGGATAAAAAAAAATGTAATTAAAAAGTATGTAAACCTATTCTACTAAGACCCCCAGTTAAAAGCATGAACCTGAAAATGAGCATAATATGACTTTTTTAATTTAGAAGAAAATGTGACTTTCTTGATTTTAAAAAATATTTTTTAAATTCACAAAATAAGGGCTCAAGAGGTAAACCGGAAGGAGAGTGACTTCGGCTGTATGTATTCAACAGGTGACCAATTCTTACATAATGCACCTTTAAAGGATCACTTCTGAGATAAACGACCCTCGTCATCACTTAACAATCACTTGATTTGTTATTAACTGTTATGAAAAGGCACTCAAAGTATCTACTTAGTGCAATGTTTTCTACTGAAGATGTGAAAAAAACTGGGTTAGTTAGTCAAATTTGAACGCAACACTCAAGCACGAGACGTTTTTGATGATTACTAGGCAACGGCGTTGAAAAAAACGTCCGCGTGGAGCTGGCGGCTATAAAAGCTCCGTGTCCGGTTTGTCAAGATTTCACAGTGATGGAGGTGAAACACACACACGTCAGGTGGGAGCTGACAGCAGGCAGCTCGTTGCGCAGCTCTCAGGTCAGCCGTTAGCTGCTCTCCGGCCACAGATGTGAGCGAGTTTGTTGAATCATGCGTGTTGACAGCGGCGGTGCTAGCTTACACCACCGCGGTAGCTGCAATTTACGACCAGATGTCTGACATTGCCCGGGAATGGATGGACCGTGTTCACACGCTGTAAAAACCGGGACCAGCTGAAGAAAGTCGGACAGATTTCACGGGGATACGCCGTCGTGTCGGGACTTTGTCCACCGTGTTGGTTGAATCCACATATTCTCCCCAACACTGTTTTTTTGATTGTTTTAACGTTTCCTGGCTCTCGACGACTGGTGGGATAATAATATAAATGATGAAGTTTAAGCCCAACCAGACCAGAACGTACGACGGAGAGGGGTTCAAGAGAAGAGCGGCGTGTTTGTGCTTCAAGAACGAAAAAGAGGACGAGGTAAGCGGCGTGTCGACGGCTCAAGTTGGTGGTTAAAGCGGTCGTCACTGGAGAAGGAGTGGGGGTGTTTAACTAACACTTTAATTTCTGACGAAGCCCCAAGTTTTTGTGAAACACCCGTCGTATACAGACACTCATAACACAGGCTAGGTTGTTAAGTGTTATATTGTGAGTGTATTCAGCTCAGCAGCGCCTTTTTAATTGATGTGTTGGTCTAGAGGCGAGCATAACATGGCCCGAGATGTTGTACCTGCTGAACAACACGGAGTCAAAACAAGCTGGCACCCACTAACACCCAGCAGGAGACCATCATTTTTCATTTCCTGTCCAGGAGGAGATACAGAAAACTCATAATTCATAAAGACAGGGCATCCTCAGTGTGTCCTGACACTCCTGCACACTAAAGAATTTATTTGATTACATATTTATACTCTCATAAAACTTGGTGCCACCTCTTATATCAGCCTGCAAACACCACCTGTCATTATAAACAGAAATTCTCTCAGGGAGGTGGTGTCTGGTTTCTGAGGTTGTTATTTTACAGAGTAATTTACTTATCAACACTTGTCATTGTGATGACTAATCCTTTGGTCCTGCACTCCTGTTGCTGCTGCATTTCCTCCCAACAACCCAATCTGCGATCATGTTTCTTGCTTGTAGTGCAGAGAATTGATTCATATTCAGTCTTTATTTCACAATCCATCATAGAGCAAAATGTGAGTTGATTGCACACACCTGCTTTAAAATATTGCTGTCAGATTGTCAACAATTCTTTATTAAATGAGCATTTTGATAGTTTTAGGGAATACATTATAATCAGAAGAGAAGGCTCTTGACTTTATTGTTTTGTTCATGCTTAAATAAACAAAATAAACAAGCTGACCTTAAAAGACAACACAGTTTCATACTGTTTTACTTTTATATGTGGCGGACCCTGCCACCTTTCTAGCTTCAGCCAGTGTTCTGGGGACCTAATTTCCCTCTGAGAGCAGCTTGTTTATTTCTGAGTTTGTGTTGTTCCCAGCTAAACGTGTAAAACAATCTGACATTTTGTGATTATATATGTTTTCTTTGCTGCTGAAGAAATTGGGGAGGTGTTTTTTGTTACGTTTTAAGGCTGAGTTGGCATAAAGAAGTTAAACACTGGGGGTGGTCGAGGAGCTGTCCCAGATCACAATGTGTCTGCCCAGTGACGGCAGCCCATCTCTGGACCACATGTGATGGGGGGAGTGGGGTCGCAGGGGCCTGCCTGGGGGCTGAGTGTTACACTGCGTGCTAAACGCCAAGTGACCTATCAGCTGCAATTTATAGAAACAAGGTGCCGGCACTTTCTGTCCCCTGACCGATTTACTTTCCTGCTCCTCGTGCTTCCTCCCCCCGTCCCGGTCATCTGTTACAGAGTGCTGACATCTGCTAAAAGTCACGTTGATTATTGTTGATTGCGCTGGAAGTTGATGAACTGGTCTCATATGGCTTGGCTTGTGTGTCATTATCACTGCTTTGCTTTGATTGCATGTGTCACCCTTTATGTGGTAAGCTATCCGTCCAGTCTGCATGCCTGTTTTACAGTCACCTCCTCAACATGTCAGCTGGAGTCCAGGAGGCAGAAAAATACTAGGCAGGATGACTTCACGTTGGTTGTAGAACAATAATGCCATCCAATGTCCATATGAGAAATTATTTTTGTTATTGTTATTATTGTTAGGGTAGTTTCTGTAACTGGCGTAACATCATTTAAGTAATAATCTGGTAAATTAGTCTTGCATAGGGCTGCAACATATTTTCATTGTCAAGAAATCTGTCAATTATTTTCTTGAAAAATCAATTCATAGTTTGGTCTGTAAAATGTCAAAAAATTGTGAAAAATGCCAAACAGTTTCCCCCCAAAGACCAAGATAACATTCCCAAATGTCTTGTTTTGTCCACAACCCACAGACATTCAGTTTACTGTAACAGAGGAAAGAAATCAGATTATTTTGATTTATTACAATTTTAAAATCCTCTAACCAAATCAAAATAGTTGACTAATTGAATAATCATTATGAATCTAGTCTTACAGTATAGTCAACTTCTTGCCTTATGATAGAGTTTCTAGCTTAGCGTGAGTATAATATCTGTCGACAGTCTGTTGGCTGGACTGTGACCAGGTGTTGATCACCTTAAAGCTGATGTGGACACTCAAACCTCCTCCTCACACTGAGCTCTGTCTCACTGAGGTGTGTGGAGCCTGCCGGGGTCATTAACCTCCTCTGCTGAGCCCTTTTGTTGTCATACTGAAAGGCAACTGCTGATCCAGTGGTTTTAGAGCGCAGGCCTACGTGTTTCGCATGGCGTTTGTGTGAAATTGCGCATGCATGTGTGTGTGTTGTGTGCATTTGCGTGAGTGAGACAGCTGCCAGTGTTTCCGCAGCCTGCAGGGCTGCACGGTTAGTTTATGGGGCAGAGATTAAAATGAGACTCATCTCTATTCTCATCCTCTGCAGCTATTAATTTGCCACCTCATTATCAGTCATGACGCAGCAAAATCTTCAAACCACATTAATGTGACATACAGTTTTGTGCTCCTTTTTTAAGACATTAAATAAATCAGTTCAGTGCCTTTTTGTAAAACTCTTTGTAAAATTTGTAATGGCGGTGAATACTATATATTGGCGCTGTATTCTGGATTAAAGTAAAAATAAATTAGTAAATTAAATATGTAGACGTCTGCTTCATTATTGATTTAGAGGAGACACATTCTGCTTTCTTGTTTTTCCTTTTCTTCAGTGTGTCACAGAGGTTCTTGTGCATGTAAAAGGTTTTGAAAGTTTAAAAAATTCCTCACTAACAAAAGCTCCTCTCTCCCACGGAAAACACTGCTCCTGAAATGCCTCGTCAGTAGTCACGGCTTTATTTGTGTGACATCAGACTACGTCACAGAGTCACACATTTGCATAATTTATGCCAATAAGGACAGACGAAATGAAGCTAACTGGAATCTTAAAAACACGAAAGAGCCGACTGGAGGCATGGTGAACAGTGCTGGCTCAGGCATGTGTGAGCTGACCAATCCCCACATACTGAGCATTCCAGGAGGCGGGCCTTAAAGAGACGAGAGCTAAAAGGGAGCATTTGAGCCCGGGAGAATAAAATGCTTCAGCACTGGACGGTATGATAAAACTGATGTGTTTTTGAGCATTACAGCATATCATATTGTCTATAGTTATATTTTTCTATAAAGAGTAGGACCAGTGAAAGATCAAGCTCTGCAGGATTTAGTGCGTAAGCCAGATTGACTTTACTGATGATGTGATATGACATGACAGAAAAGAATCACATATACCCACTAAGTGGGCCTGATATCCATACATAAATATTGACAGAGTTGTTAAGGTGTTAAGGATTTGTCATCGTCTCCAGAGAGTTTGTATATGCAATGATGGACACACACAGTTTGTATATGCAAGGCCGGACACAGAGAGCGTTTGTCACACCCATATGCATTAAATTGTTTGCATAAATGATCCGAAGCATGTAAACAGATTAACAGGTTATCTTTGTGTGTATAATGTGCTGATTCATGTTGAGGTTTATGTCTGAATAAGCTAAACTAACAGTGAGACCGTTTAAAATAATGTTTGTCTGAGTCCTGAGATTTATCGTGGGTTTTTATCTTTATCTTTATCTTGACCTGCATACAGCATGAGTTATAGCCAAGGGTCACACAGTATGAAGTTTCACTCATCACCGTACTTTCTGTTGCAATTGAGACCAGCTTTGACAGCAGTGAAGATGTTGTCATTAGTGCACTTCACAAATCTTCTGCCATGTTTCCACTATCAGGTCTCAGCAGGCATGCGGACGCCTCTTAACATTTTGGAAACCTTTGCTGGGACGTTTGTACGCAGTGAATAATGTGCAAATAGCTGATTTCTGGTGCTGGTTTTAACCTCATCTTTGCTTTCAAGAGAGCTACTATAGGAGAATGTAGAGGCTGCATATGTCTCGTAGAATTTAGAAAGCATTCACACGTGAACTTAATGTGGGTCAATGCGATGCCAGATGGGGGTTAAGGTCAAGTGACCGCTTCTCCTGAGGGGCACCGTGCTCAAAAAAGACCCAACTACATGCATTTGAGGTCAGTTAAACATAGTGCGGGGCTTTAGTTAGAATATTTCAGACTAGACTGATGATTTGTCATCTCTTTTGTCATGTTTTATAGCTTCTCAAGCTTTTAATGTATTATTTCTTTCCATTTTAAACAAGTATTTATTGTACTTTACGCAAATTGTGGCTGAAATACAGCATTGCAATGTTATGTGTGTTATGACTGTTTTTTTAGAGAGGTTTTTTTAATTTGCATCTACATTAGCGCGTCTACCTTAAAGCGTAAACAGACAGCTTTTGGCACTGCAATGGCAAACTTGGTTACGACTAGCTGGCTGCTATACAAAGCAAAAAACAATCATAAGAATCCCAATTTGACCAAGAAACCCCAATCTCAGTGATACGAAAAGGCAGAGGGAAACTTGGACGTATTATTAATGTGCAGGTTTTGTTACTTATTGATCCAGTAGAAAGAATGCCAGTTCTGAACCGTAGTATCTCCTGCTGGTGAGGGAAACTGCATATTGGTGAGAGAACGGACTTTTAAACAACAATCGAGCAGTCTCCATCGAGTGAATACTCGTCCGTTCACTCTAGTTTTATCGTGGCTTCTAACATTCTCCTCTTCACCTTCTTTGCCTCCTCAGTCAACAGAGTTCTTCTTCTTTTGCAGTGTGGTGTTTCCACAGTTATTCCAGTTGTCCTCTCGTTACCTGGGGATAGCACAATGCCTCCTGTTTTGGTTGCCTAATGGTGGATCACCTCCTTCACGTTGTAATGCTTCACATGGAATTGCATGGTGAAAACAAGGTTCATAGGGAACCAATTCATTTTTCGTACAGCCATTATACGGTGCAATCAATATTTACTTCAGAATGAATAGTGGTCGAGCAGGAAAGTGAGTTAGGATGAAGTTTTAAATCTAAAGGTTGTTTTTCATGTGTATTAGTGTTTTTAATGCAACATTGAACACCAGGCTGACTTTGTCACCTATTTAAGTTATGTGGCAAAGTGTGTGTCATGCTCAGCAGCCCAGTCTACACCACACTCATATTGCGTTAAGGAAACGCACTGAATTACTGACATGACATGTGAGACGTTCGATAAACATCCTGCCACCACCAGACACCTATAGTGGCGAGGGACACTGAACTTGGGCATGCCGTCGGAGTGTTTTTGGCACCCTGAGCTCCGTAGCAGTGACCTGACGAAGGCCTTTCTCCTTGAAGGTGATACTGGTGAGCAGCAGTCGACATCCGGACCAGTGGATCGTGCCAGGAGGAGGAATGGAGCCGGAAGAGGAGCCGTGTGGGGCCGCCATCAGGGAAGTGTACGAAGAGGTGAGCTCATCCACTGAAAAAAATAAAGACAATACTCAGTTACACATCATGTATCTGTTCAACATTTTCAAATCCATCCAATTTTCAAATCATGCTGTATGTTTTTTGAGTTTATTACTTCCTCTCATGGAGCCACTGCAATTTGTGATAATACAATATGAAAATGAACTTTCAGAAATGGAAAAGGAATTGTATTTGTTAGCAAGGTCAAAGTTGTAACACTAATGATAATGCGGGTAACAGGTGGATTTAGCTGGTTGTGGGAACTTCCAGCCTGTGAGTTGTGAGAGTCAGCTGATCGACAGCATTACTTTCACAAGCTCTGTTGTCTTAAAATGAAAGAGGAAGATAAACAAAAAGCAAACATGAACATTGGGAAAGGACACTGTAAATTAGGTCACTTCATGGGTCCAAAAGGTCTGTGGTGTGGAAGCCAACTCCCCAAGACCCAGATATTGGAATTCAAACTGAAATTGACAAATGAATAACAAAAAACTGTTTTTAAAACCCTGACTCAGGCCCGCATTGGCCTGGATAAAAGTATTTGGCAAAAATCCATAAATGTCCAGTTAATTGTTCTGTGCTTCAGTTAAGGGGGCTGCTGGTAGTTGGCCAAAGTGTTTGACGTGGAGTGGGCTGTAAGCTTCTGCCTTGGATAGTGGTGCTGATAGCTTTGAAGTATGGCAGTGACATTTGGGAAGGGTTTCCAGTTACCCACATCCTGTGCCTCCCAGACCAGACATGTATCTCAATATGGATGAGCTGCAAACCAACTACTGTGGCCAGCTAAGGTATTCAAAACATCATGTTAAAAACCCTGCTGGTAGGTCCAGCACAACGACTTCATGGTTCCACCTGATGGTTTCAATTTGAGCATATTTGTCAGGCTGTTTTCAAATTCAATGGTTATCTTTGATTGCTTTACTGTTTTTTACTGTGCTGGAAAATAACGCTCTAAAGATAATTATGTCAGTGATTAATCTTTTGTGTTTTTTTTAATGCCTTACTTTAAACAATCACTGTGATGGTACTGTCAGATGGCGGTGTTTAGAGAAGGGGTCTTGTTGCACATGCATAACGTGCTTTGTAGTATAGTTGTATAGTATGCCTCTATTGATATTTTGCATAAGGTCTGTAACTGTCCGTCACTTCGATGGCTTCTTTTTGGTGTGCCAGCCCAATTCAAAAGTACAGTGTGCTCAAAAGACCGTAAGAATACCGTAAAATGTTTGATTTCTGAATGGATTGTTGATGAACACTATTGCTATGTACAAAAGGAAACTGATTGCAGCTTCACTAAATTGCAATAAATTGCAAATTGTTGTTAAACTGCTCCAGAAAGTAGTTAAAGTAAAATGTACTAGAGCCCTACAGATGTATTGGTTTGCAGATATTAATGCCTGATATTGGCCTATTTCAGATATATCGGTATTGGTGATATGGTGTCGATGTCTGCTGATATGCAAACGTTTGTTTTTAAGGAATACAGCGCAGAAAAGGAAGTTTGGGGTGATTTATAGTTGTTACATTTTGAGTGAACTTTGGTTCAATTATGTCACTTTAGACAGCAGAGTTCATTGTTGAACTGTAAAATATCCTGCCTCCATTACATATTTTTGTCAAAAGTGAAATGACATTTAAGGGATCATTGCCAAAAATGTTATGCAGGTTGTAAATGTTTACTACCTCATATCAGCATCAGTCCCAAAAACTGCCCATCAATCGGGGCTCCAGCACGTAGTATTAAATGTGGATACAACAATCTGTTTAGTGTTTCAAGACGGTCTTACTGATCTTGGTGGATCTGAAATGAAGTCTGAAGCCAGCCAGCAACAAGAAACCTTATTTATTGGTTAAAAAAAAAGCTAATTATACATGTATCTGCTGTCTTGAAGCATGCTCCACAAGCTGCCTAGCTTTACTGGCACTCTAATATAGTGGTTTCTTTTTTTTGGGAGGGGGAAAAAGGTTGGGATTGAGCGAGCACTCTCTATCTCCATATTAATCGCCCTGAAGAGGTTCAGCTATCCAGAAGACTGCAAGAAAAAGCAAATGTCTGAAAGCATTTTTAAGCAGGTCTTTTTCTTTCTTACCCTCTAACCCCCCAATCATCTCACAACCTATATTTAGAACTTCTCATGGGGGTCCCGACCCCCCCAGGATTTAAAACACTGCTCTAGGATATATGTCAGCTTCCACAGCTAAGTGCAGTGGCCGCAAAAATCTGTTTCGCAAAGTGTGCATAAGCAGAAATGGATCTCGGCTCGTGCACCGTGCTTGTGTGAAGCCTCTCTGTGTCATCATGCTGTCACTCAGACTATGTTTAGGCCTACCTGGTCATCCCTGCCATGCTCTCTCACCGGCACGTGTCCATGCTTGGATGGCACTAAGCCATAGGGTTTCCTGACCTGAGTGAGACAAATGTGTGACTGAGAACGTGGACACACATTAAAACAGGGACAAGCTGTACCTAATACCAGGTCACGTGTTCTTACTTTACAGCTGTATGAAAACATTGCACAGTAAGTGTTTTCATATAGATTTGTTGACATCAGGAGGCTTGTAAAATTATTTCTAAATAACGCGTGGCAACGTGTTATTAAGGTGTGGGAACGAGATAATTAAGTCATGGCCATGCGATACACAGGCGAGGGAACGAGATAATTAAGTCTTGGCCGCGTGTTATTAAGGCGTCTCCATGGATTAAACTGAAGCGCACTACTGGCGGGCCTCCAGTTGCCCATCCCTGATATACAGCGTCACTCCAAAACTGACAACCATCCCACCACATCTTGAGCTTGTATTGACGTTATCTTGTTCCCACTCCTTAATAATGCGCGGCCACGACTTGATTATCTCGTTCCCATGACTTAATAATTAAGAAACTTAATCAAGCAATGATATTAATTTTCACCAATGTCACCAGAGGGGCTCCGTAGATTTTAATTAACATAATAATAATAATAATAATAATAATAATAGTTGTAATAATAATAGTTGTTGTTGTTGTTATTTATTATTATTATTATTATTATTATTATTATTATTATTATTATTATTATTTAAAAAAAAATAACACTTGTCACTCAAATATAAATGTGTAGAATGGGTCCTGATTGGTTTTCTATATTTGTGTGCAGGCTGGTGTGAAGGGGAAGCTTGGCAGACTACTCGGGATATTTGAGGTATGCTTGGCATACACAACATTATATATTACGCTGTTTAAACCCTGTATCAGCTTAGCTGGTAAGCCTGCCATTATGCATATGATACCTTTGCAGGTATGCCTCATGTCTCTGTGCCAGACCTCAGTCAGCTAGACCGTTAAGTTGTTGTGCTTACGTAGAACAGTACATCTTATCACAGTATATGAAAGCTTTGCATGAATTGCACCGACACAGTTTACACATGTAATGTTTTAATCCAAATTTTTGCAGCACAATCAGGACAGAAAGCACAGGACGTACGTCTACACCCTCATAGTGACGGAGACGCTGGAAGACTGGGAGGAATCTGTCAACATTGGTATGCCTCTAAGTTTCACTTGGTTATCATATAACTGACTGACACACACAGAAAAGTCTTTTGCAACAAGTGCATCTTGTTCCTGGGGTGTATTGAACCAATTTAATTATATATTTTGAAGGGGCATTTATTCCTTTTTGTCACATAAGACTAGATCATTTTCACTATTTAGCAAGTAATTTGGGGCCCCTCAACCTACTGCACTGAGATGAAATTGAACATGCCACCACAGTTTCTGTTTACATTCAACGTAAACGGAACACAGTGTACACAAATTGCAGTATGTGTATCCTTGAGGTCTAGGAAATGTGAGCGTTGCTAATAAAAGACTTGCAAAGCCATTTTTTTGTAAGTATAAGACACTTATACTTATTTTCTCAGATTTTTACATTTGAGCGCGTCTTTTTTAAGACAGTCCATCCACCTGACAGGTGTGGTAAGTCAAGATACTGATTAAATAGAATAATTATTACACAGGTGTGCCTTGGGCTTATTAAAACAATAGGCCACTCTAAAATGTGCCAAGCAACACAATACTGCAGATGTTGCAATTGGCATGCAGACTGTGGGAATGTCCATGAGAGCTGTTACCTGTGAATTGAATATAATGTTAAATATTAAAGCATCTTGATATGCCACACCTGTCAGGAGGCTGGATTACCTTGGCAAATGAGAAATGCTGATTTATACAGATCACAGACTTGTTCTCAAATCTAGAGAACAAATCTTTGCCTGTTCTGGTTCGTCACCAAGCGTTCCTTTGAATGTTGCCACCACCAATTTTCACAGCAGATATTTTGGACTTGTGAAAGCAGGAAAAGCACAGGTATCACCAATAATGTTAATGATGGCACCATTAAGTGTCCCAGTGAGCATGTACAATATCAGCCCTGGAACTAGCTCAACTAAATGGATTGCCACCATCATTAATGTTATACATTTCACCTGTGCTCGTCCAGCTTTGACAAGTCCAAATGTCTGCATTTAATTACAGATAGCAGAATAGCATTAAACCTGTGTGTCCTCTTGATGTGAATGAGACAAACTACATAAATCATATGATTACACAGATCATAATATTTCTGACAAATGTAGGTGATTTTGCTGTCTTCATGAGGGTACAAACAGTTCTATGTAGATCACAGGTCAGAAGGTCGAGTTTGCATCAAGACCATGAAGGGAAACTGTTGAGAAAGACTGTTGGGGCCTCCAGTCATCACTCTGTAAACTGAGAAACTGGGACACATACCTGTGGATGAGGTCAATGCACCTGATCTACGTCGTTTACGGTCCTATAATGTTGCAACAATTTGCCATACATGCTTGTCCCATTTCTTTGACAACGTTCCATTTAAAAATGGCGAAGGTGATTGGTTAATTAATTGATTAACAAATTGACCAATTAATTTGCAACAGGTTTTGATTCTCCATTAATCATATCAGGGGTTTTCTTTCTCAAAGAACTGCAAACGTCCTTGGCTCCAGCTGCTCAACTTTGAGGAGCTTGTTCTGTTCTTTGATTTTTTTTAATAGAGGTCTGAACTTGGAGATTTTGGACTGTTTGGTTGGACAGAACAAGGTATCTGATGATGATGAAATGTTAAGTTTTAGCCCTAAAATGAATGTTCTTTGCCTATCAAACCCCCCCCCCCCCCCCATCGCTGAAAACTTTCTAATGATGCTGTTTGTGGATTATAATTAGGCACGATTTGGTATTTTAAATCGAATACTTTTGTGGGGACTTAATCATTGGAAACATAAACTATTCCTGACTGGGCTGCAAAAAACTGGTTGTGATAATTTACTCCCCTCATCTACAAAAATGGTTCAGCCTGTTCACAAGGGGGAGGAATGTTTGCTGTCCCCAGTTGTTTTCCAGTCCCTATCATTCACCACAGCCCCCTCCTCTCTTGCACCGCACAAGGGCTGCGATTGAGCGGAAAGAGCTCAGCACTACTTGTCTAATTTACTCTCCGCCCGCTGCTGAAAGGCCAGAGGTTCTGTACCTCAGGGTGTCAACATCAAGTCTCACACCAAGCTCTCATAATCACTGGCCACGCCCAAGTACTCACCAAAATGCTGTTTGGCATTGAATTGAAAGAGATGATGCATTTGAAGTAAAAATAACTACCAGCTGACGGTTTACTGGACAGATCATTTTTGTAGAAGGTGCTTTTATAGGATGGTTTGGTGACATGAGAGCTTCATAAACATGAAGTGAAGTAGGTCAGGAATGTCTATTCCCATTCTGACTTTTTATTGCTGCAGCTTTAGTTTATTCTTGAGCATGTTGTATAATATTGTGGTTAAGCAGTTGTTTTGCCCATTGAGCAACTTTACTCACTGCTCAAACGTGGTAGTCAGTTAGTTTGTGATATACTGTTCAGTTCTGATCCCGACTTACATGTTAAAATCACCAAGTTCACACAATGACACAAAAAATCCAACTTATGTTTAGGATAATTTCATCTGCAATGCCGTCATACCAGCATATGAGCTGTGTGTGGAGGAAGCTTGTTGGTAAATATGTAAGCCAATGAAAACCACCTAGCAAAATCACAACAATCAGGTGCACAAAAGTTTGTCTCTCTTTCTGCAAGGTATCTATGGTTGTCAGTAGGCAGGAGGGGACGAGTGGGAGGAGATTGTGAGTCAGTTAATCGATCACAGGTGGCGCCATACTCTCGGACAAATTAAAAGGTACAAAATGCTAAAATGGGTTGGCAAATGTGCTTGGGTGGGCACTTACCTAGCACATTGCTAAAGTAACATCTATGTGTGGGAAACACTGCTGCATCTCCAGAAAGGCATGTATGCCAAGGTGAGCCAGACGGTCAACCTCACACACTGACCTCTAGTGGATCGGCAGGTCCATTACACACTTTGGCATTCGAGTGGGCTGATTCATCAGCAGGATGGAGGCCTACTTAAAGGGCTTTGATCAAAGTAATAGCTGGATTGTCAAACAGCTTCTGACACCTCTTGTCCCAAGTCTTTCCAACATCTACATCTCTCATTTTATTGTAACTGTCCATTGCTGTCTCAAAGTGGGTCACAGGGTTTGTCCAGACAACTGCCAACATGTTGAGTATAATCCCCAATTGCAACACAAACATTTACCTGTTGATCAATGTTAGCCAACTTTTCCTTTTCTTGAATGTTTCCACAGGGAGAAAGAGGAAGTGGTTCAAAATTGACGAAGCCATCCGGGTCCTGCAGAGCCACAGACCTGTCCATGCAGAGTACCTACGCAGGCTCACAAACACCTGTAACCCCACCTGCAGTCCTGTGTGTAGCCCGACTAACGGCAACACCCCGAGCTCCCAAGTGATGGACAACAACACACCTCACTATGTTGTTTGCTCCACACAGGGCTCACATCTGGTCAACAGATAGGACCATCAGCAGCAGCGAGCGGCTCTTCTAACGGGACACCAGGATGGACAAATCTGGAAAAGACTTCTACATTGATTGCATTACTAACGCAGCCTCTTAATATGTACAGTATGGACTTCCTTGAAGTTGATTTGACACCGGTTCCAAGTGGGCTTGAAGAGTGCCAAAATGTTATCCAAGTGTATTTAAGATTTTATATGGATATTTTTTAACAACCATCACCAGCTACATAGAGCAAATGTGTAAAGCAACGTAAAGGTCCTTTTCAGTCCTACATGCTGAATATTTTTTGCGTAGCAGTTCACCGAGCTTTTGGGTGGTTTCCTGGAAGCCAGTACTGGGAAGTGTTTGCTCTCAAAGGAAGTCATATCCCCACAGTGACTCAGTGCCAAATAATGCCCTTCTGCAAGCCGTTCTGAAGACGAGTAGCTACATTTGTGTGGACATTTGATTACAATTCAGTTTTTGTGAATTATCATGACTTTCTGGGAGTTGGTGTAGTTCAAGTCCTGTGAGGTATTTTGCCTCAAGGGAGCTGAGGCAAAGTCTGTTTGGATTCAAGTGTGAGCAACATTGCTCCTCCTGTAATTATTTCCTTTAAAAGTACACAGTACGGTATCATCTCTGATCACTAGTAACAGCGGTACACCGTAATACAGATGAGATAAATATCTGCACACGGAATGGAGTTTTAAATAGGCCTCCTTCAAACATCCTTTCATTTGTACATATATTTAATGTTGTCAGGCTGAACAAATTTCAGTATATTGGCACAGTTCAATAAATATAAGCATTTGTATCATGGAACAAAACTTTCAAATGTGCCAAAGAAAGCGCGCATTCAACACTACGAACAGACTATCATACAAAAAACAACACATATCTTCTGAAAAAAAAACTATCATTAATATAAAGTGTTTTCGGACAAATGCCGAGTCATGTTTAAGGTGGAATATGTAAGAATTTTAGTTGCATTTATCAACAGAATGTGAAGAGATGCCTGCTGTGGTTGGCACCCAGTCTGGACCACTAGCGTGAAGGCTAACTGAGCTAACTAGCTAGCAGCAGCTACAGATGGCAGTTAGCGGTTACTCTGGTGATATGCTGCTCCATGTTTGTTTTGAGTTTGAATTTGACAGCTCCCCAATTCTTACATATTGCACGTTCAATGCCTGAGAAGACAATAAGGAGGCCTTTGGCTTTTTTTTCGAGACTCACAATACGTTATAAGTGCCTTTTTACAATCACAACAGTAAATTGTGTTTATTTTTTAGACACTGTGCACCTTAATGACCGGAGGACGTACAATCTGCCTTACACACTTTCAGAATCAGAACCTTACTGTTTTCAGCTGTTAGATCCAGACAAAAGGATGATGAAGGAAACTTGGGATTGTTGTTACAACTGAATGTACATTATTTAGTATGTGTTGACTACATGTATTTATTTGTGCTCCATTGGGGATCACCCCTTCCCATCACGTACAGGAAAACTATTACAGAAAGTCATGGTCAGCGTGTAGCAGACTTTTTGTTTGTTTGTTTGTCGTCAACATCCCAGAAGAAGCTAATTATGTGATAAATTCAGTTTATTGACCATCATTAGCCCTTGTTCTTAAGGAGCATGTGGAAATTGATTATTATAATTAACCCCCCTTTTTTTTCTATGTGTGCATGTGTGACTGGAATTACTCTGCTGTGCACCGTCATGTTGTGTATATAAAACATCAAAAATAAAATGTATTGATCGTCCACAGTGCCACGCTTTGATCAGTGACAGCGTTGTTTATACTCTTGAATGTAGCCAGGCTCGTGCGACCATCCTCCCCATGACCCGCCCATTCGCCGCCGCCGCCGCTGCTGCCGGAGCCTGGTCAGGTGTTCGTTGTACAGCGACGTAAACTTTGCGTTTTAGGAAAACAGATTGGGATTTTCGTGTCCGGACAAACGGAGTCGAGGCCATGCTCAGACGGATACTTCAGATGGTAAGCTTCTGGTGCGACAACGTCCACCGTGTCGCGTTCTGTAAGCTAAAACGAGCCGTTTACCTCGGGAGAGCCAGGCCTATCCTTGTCTATGTATTTTATGGAGGGTACGCGCAGTTTATTACACAGAGTGTTGCGGGTGGGCGGGGTTTTTGTCTATAGCAACAGGGGTGCCTCGTATGGAAAAAGAAATCCGCCACTCCGTCAGATCGCAGTGAACATATCAAGCTCTCCTTGTGTGGGGTTGACACAGTTAGCCGTAGATGCTAACTTGGGTTCGGTTGATTGATGCTAGTGTTGACAGGGATGTAGCAAGCTAGTATATGTCTATATATAATGTAGTAAGGTTAGCAAACTAAGCAGCTAACGCGTCCACCTTGCCTTAACCCTGTGAAATAAGGAATAACTAAGCTAGCTAACGTGATTGGTCACGGAGCCATGCTATGTTTGCAACGGTTTCCGTTTCATGGTTAGCTAGCTGCGGTATAGCGGTGGGTTAATTCATCGTCCACTCATCATCACATGCTAACGCTGACGTTGTCCGCATATTGACCGTTGGGAGGTTACTGTCTCTGATGGCTGACCGCAACATGGTCACAACTATGCTTTTTAATTAAAGGGGCTCATAATAATGTTAACGTGGCTTTTACAAGCGTGTCACTAAAAATACAAGTGGGAGTAACCCAGGTTAGCTCGCTTGCTAGCTTCTGTGTTGGACTACATTTACCAGAGGGCTTTGCCAACGTCAACTGCATCATTGTGTACATTTTGAAGTCCCGGCCTTGAAACCAGGAAAATCCATCTATGCTTTTAGGTCAGGGATACTCATACACACCTCACTGCCAACCTGTCAGAAGCCAAATGAAATAAAATATGTGATGCTATAAATGTTTCCCCTTTTAGTTTGCCCTTTAAATCACACCACCGGACCTGTGCAGTAACGTTAGATTGTTAATTATTCAAGCTGTGTAGCTAACAACACAGACATGATCACAGGCTAACAGCAGACAGTGTGAGGGGTCCTGCTTCTAACACACATCAGTTCTCCTTATGAGAAATTTTAGTCTGACAGTTTACTGGCACAAACAGTCAAATTGTTCACCACATTGTCAAGATAACATATTAATATCACTGCTGTATCATGTCGGAGCGACTGTGCCACCTTTGGCCTAAATGTGTTTACTTTGGCTACACTGATGGAGATTTCATCTTGTTTTAAAGGTGCACTATGTATTCTGATCAATAGAGAACGATCGTCACTTTTATTATGCCTAAGTAAACAAACCCTCTAACTTTTTATGACTGAATAAACAAACCGTCCCTAAAGAACAACACAGTTTCATACTGTTTTACTTCGTTTATATCTGGCGGACCCTGCCACCTTTTTAGCTTCAAAGATGCTTATTTTCCTCTGAGAACAGCTTGTTTATTCAGTTATGGAAACTTTTTTTTTTTTTTTTTTTTCAAATATTCTGAGTTTGAATTTGTTCTCCAAAACTACATCATGCCCCTTTAAAGTCGTGGCTTGGTAGTGTAGTAGAGAGAAAAGTTGTCATTCTATTTCAAGACAGTATATTATACAAAAATCCCTTTAAAAAGTAAGGTTTTCATTTATGTATAGGACCCGTGTTGATTTAAATCTAGTCAATAATTTCTTTTTCTGACTTTGTTTTAGCTAAATATTAATTTTCTTTCAGTTACGCTGTTGGAGTGTTGTTTTATTTATGTAGTTCTGGAGTAAGCTCAAAGGTTGTTTCATGATGCAAATGCTGGGCTTTTACTGTGGTGTTTTTCAGCCGTCCAACGGGCTCTGATGACTTGGTTCAAAGTACACAAAGTCCCTCTCCCAACACACACACACACACACACACACACACACACACACACACACATACACACACACACACACACACACACAAACATGTGTTATCACTGGATTCATTCATGCAGACTATCAATACAAAACCCTTTTTTGTGAATGGACCCTCAGTGGCACGTCCACTGAGCTTCAAGCTAGTGGACTGTGCTGATGTGAAGTGACCCTACTCACGTCTACTGCCAGCCTCTGCAGAGGGCTGATTCTTTTTCATCAGTCTAACAGCCCCCCCCCCCTGCAATTGTCTAATGTTCTGGGTGTACTGTTAATGCATTGACACTCACACTCTAAGCCAAAGGTAGCATTTTAATTTGGAAAGTGACACATGTTTGGACATCACAAAGTTGAATTGGTGAAGAAACTGTGTTGTAAAAACGAAGCAGGAAAAGGAACCTCGCAAACATCCAGACAACGAAGTTATGGAAAAGTAATAGAGATGCTACTAATAATCAATTAAATGTCCAATATTTTGGTAAAAGAGAGTTAAGTTCCCTTTGACAATAAACTGAATATCTCTGAGTTGTTGACAGAGCATGACTACCAAAGACGTCATTTTGGGCTTTTAGAAGCACTGATGGACATTTTTCAAGCATATAAGTACATTTTTCCAAGGCAGTGAATATCATAAAACCATCACAAGTCACAACTTTGTGAGGCTGTTAAAAAAAATTGCCGTAAATGACATCAGGACTAACGTTTGGCGGAGGTCATGGAAGAATCTCAGACTCTATAAAGTGAAAGAATCTTCTTTGGTCTGAGGAGATTTAAGTGGAGCATTTGGCTAACTGTGCTAAATGTTTGGTGTCAGCCGAACACCACAACAACCATAAAGAAGCTCAATGGCAGTGAGGATGCTCGTCTACAAGAGGCACCTCAAGTTTTGTGACTGTAGAAAGAAGTGAGTGGATGACAGAAAACTGCTGTTCATTCACGACCTCCATGAAACAACTTGACAAAGCCAAGTCCTATCAAGACTTTCTCTCGTCGACTGATTCCTGCATTGATCGCCTTAATGCGTCCACCACAGCAGCTATAACCCAAACAGTAACAGTCTTTGGTGTATTTGACAGAATTGATTAGTGTGAACTTCGATAATGTAGTCATTCAGCTTCCACTCAAATGAAGAGCGTCGAATGTATTCTATGGGCATCAGTAGGTATTTGTTTAGTTATAAAAAGAGACATGGCTCGCAGCAGTTTAGCAAAGAAGAAGTTGACAGAAACATATCCACGTTTACGAAGTCCCTGATCGCTGCCCAACATGCCGATGTATTTTTCTGTTGTTTATTGCGAGTAAAGATGAACGAGACTCACTGTGATTCAAAGTTGTAAAACAATGAACAGTCGATGACATCCTGCAGCAGCTGGAGCAACTGGTGTCAGCACACACTACAGTGTTGGTATTTCATGATGCTGCGATCCAAAATAATCACAACACCAACAACAACAATAATGACATTCCAGCGTTAAACCCTTTACAAAAATGCGTCTAAGGCTTTTAAGTTGCACCCAGCGGAGTTGTTTATGCCAGGACTCAAACTGTCAAAGGCCATGACTCCTTTTCTGAGAAACCCTCTGGACCTTGGATTATTGTTTACCTGATACAGCGCTTACCAAGATGCAAGGGTTGCAAAAGCATACAAGAGCACAAGCATCAAAGTCAGAGGCGTCTGTTTGTGTGTGTGAAATTAAAACGTCTGTGGAATATTGTACGTTAATGTATCGTGTGTAATAATCCGTATCTTCTCCTCCCCAGACTCCTGGGAAGGGAGGCTCCCAGAACGCAGAGTCCGAGCAGCCCAGCACAGACCTCAATCACGACCAGACGTCTGAGGTAACATAAACTCGGAACTGCAGAACTGAATCTGTCTGAACAGTATTTATCACCTGAATGACTCTGACTCTCCGGTCTGTGTTTGTGTCCAGGGCTTCATCTGTCCTCAGTGTATGAAGTCTCACAACTCTGCAGAGGAGCTGTTCAAGCACTATGAGCTGTTCCACGACACCGGAGACCTGCCCGCTCATGTGGCCCCCACGAGGTGAGGATTTTGATGTGGCACGAATTATTACGTCGTTGACAGAATGTGGTGTTTTTGTGAACGCACTCTGTCTTCGTTTACAGGGAAGACCTTACAATGCTGCGGCAAGAGGTTCAGGACCTGCACGCTTCTCTCAAGGTACAGTTTAGTTTGTGAAGCGAACAGAGGTGTGTCAGTGGTCGGTTCATACGAAGACTTGATTGTGTATCTGCGTTTGTGTGTGTTCACCTGATTAGGAGGAACGATGGTTCTCTGGAGAGCTCAAGAAAGAGTTAGACAAAGTCACAGGACAACTGAAGCAAGTAATTCCTTCAAGATATTTAAGATATATTATGATTAAATGTGGGCGACCTGAATGTAAAACTGCTTAATAAGACATGATGACAATGCGTCCTCTTACTGTACGTGTTTCTCTCTTTGCCTCGATCCCACAGAACGACGGGCCGGTGGACTCTGAAGATTCAAGTAAGGGAAAAACACATTTAAACTGAAAAAGATACAAAAACATCGATCGCTAATAATATGTGGTGCTTTTTTTTCTCAGCGCTAGAAAGGAAGTTGAACGAAGCAGAGACAGAAAAGTTCAACATCAAGCAGATGAAAGACCTGTTTGAGCAGAAAGCTGCGCAGCTGGCTACAGAGATAGTAGGTTAGTGTGCGGCCAAGAAACTGGGAGGCCTGTCTCTGTGTGTGTGTGTGTGTGTGTGTGTGTGTGTGTGTGTGTGTGTGTGGGCAGTATTTAACAACACTGAAGTTCTCTATTACGACACCACTGTAAAGCTCAATCTGTCCATTGTCTTTATAAATAACAGGCCTTTTGACACATTAAATCAATGTTCTTCAGTCCTGGTCCATGTTCCAGATGTTTCCCTGCCCCAACACGGTCAGCTTGTCATCAAGCTGTGCTATATGGCCTAAAATAACATTGTAACAAAATCTAATGCAGTACATACTTGCGATATTACCAAGTCCTACTTTATATACCTGTTAGCAAAATGTAGATTACCCTAACTCACTGTAACTTTCATATTCCTACATAAAACCTACCTCTGCATGGGGACACACGCTGTATACAACATAACCTTTGTACTAACCTGGAATGGTTGACTAAGAATGAGATGATTGGTTATAAAATCTGTTTTAAATATGGTCAAAAAATATGTTGAAAGGGTCTAAAAACACATGTAGTCTAAGTGCTGTAGTGTTGTGTGTTCCCCCTCTGCTGGCCAGAATGCGCCACTGTGGCTGACGCTCATCCGCCGGACTTTCCAGGTGATGGCGGTCCGGCTGATTATGAACAACCAAAACAAAACATAATACCACAGCCAGCCTCCAGACTGCGTCTCTGGTCAGGTGGAATGGAGAAGGAGACAGTCTATCACCTGGAAAGGCAGGAGGCCAAGCGTCAGCCACAGCGGCACGTAAGAGGGGGAGCAAGTAACATCTAGGCAGACTGTGATAATGTTTTCCTTAGAAGTGAGGTTTCTGTGATTTATATTTGGATATTATTAAATGGGATTCCTAACAATAAAGAAACGCTTTCATTGTTGAATGTGACAGACTTAAAGTCCCGCTATGACGAGGAGAAGAGCCTGAGGGAGGCCGGAGACCAGAGGTCGGCCAAACTGACCGAACAGCTACAGAAAGAGAAGCAGGAGAACGAGCGACTCCAAACAGAACTGGTACGGGACACACTTTCTGTCTGTGTTTATTCTCTACTCAATTGGCTTGAGACGTACTTTCAGTCCTTTCTTTTATGAATTGTGTGCTTTGAAGTTTGAAATGATAAAACTGAATCAACACCATGAAATCCGATGGCTGTGCGCTGTATACATCCATATACACGTAAACCGTTCTCGTAGCATCAAGCAGCCTGTTTTCCCACAGCTTTAACGCGCTGCCTCTGCTCTGCCCTCTAGCTGCAGCGGCCGGGCGTGGAGGACGTGGAGGTGCTGCAGAAGGAGCTGGTGCAGGTCCAGACGCTGATGGACAGCATGACTCGTGAGAGGGAGGATGAGTCCGAACGCCTCAAGAAACACTACGAGCAGCTGCAGGCTAATTACACTACCTCAGAGGTAAAACACCTGAAGTCCTGAAGGTCACGTGTAGTTCTGCTGATTGTCGCTGTAACTTTTCCTTCTGCACACTGATTCCCACAGTTGACATGATCATTTAGAAAACCTGAGATGTAGGGAAGTTGTCGCTATGTGACCCATTTTCCATTTCACCCATCGTCTACTGAGGCCACACATGGCGCTATTTGGCAAGAAACCGGGTCTTAAGACTCTGGTTCAAAAATAGCTCTGAAATAACTTATGAATTAGTTCTGATGGATTCAGGTTATGTCAGACCAAATGGCTTTACGCCTACTTCTTAGTAATTCAGACCCGGTGAATTCAGTCTTTTCTGTCCTGCATGTTTGATCCAGACCTCTCTCAGCACCAGGCCCTGAACCTCTCCTTCTGAAAATCATCTCAGAAGATACTTTTACACATTCAGGAACCATATTCTGAATATATTTGAGAGCTGTCTGTAGATTAGATTATGTAACAGCTCTCAGGATTATAAGTAGCTTTGTTATAGTCTGCAAGCTGTCTGAAACACGATTATAATTGATTGAGGTTCAGGTTCCACAGAATGAACGTGGAGGTTTTTTGCTGCCTCCAGATCTGCCAGCGAAATGTCAACATGCAACAGTTAACATTACATTGAGCTCCACACATCATCTGCTTATGCTGGAGCACATAGCAACTAGCAAAACAGACCCATTCCGATGAATGCTGCCATAACAGATTTGAATATTTATCCTCTCATGCCAGCAGCATCTCGATCTGTGTTGCTCGGCCTTTAGCTGTTGTTTTGTGACTTACCTTTTGTGCGTGTCTCTCTTTCCCTCCCCCTCCTCTTCTTCTTTTTCTCCTCCTCACGTACTGTTTCCCTCTCCAACACTCACTCTTTCTTCAAGATTCGTAAACTGGAGGTAAAACCTGTTGTTTCAAGTCGACCCCAGATTTGGTTGCATCCTTTTGAGTTTCTCCAGAAAGTTTTTTTTTTTTTTTTTTTAATAGTGCATTACCAGTTCATGTTTTTGTCATTTTTTTGTGCAACTGCTGCCTGGTTGTTACTAATCCATGGTGTGTTTGTGTTTTCTTCTTTTATGTCAGTCCTTCTCAGTGTTGCTGCTTCAGTTCTTGAATGTACACTAAACAGCTCTGTAAAGAGAGTGTAACGCGTCTGACTGTTGTATTGCAGACGACCGTATCCCAACTAAAAGCAGAGCTGGAGAAAGGTCCACAGGAAGCAGCCGTCTACACGCAACAGATCCACCAGCTGAGGAGTGATCTGAATAATTTGCAGCAGCAAAGCCAGGTGAAAAACACACAACCAGAGCCGAACCATTACAGTTATTAGAGTTTGGCACGTCACGGTTTCAAGATCAAAGTTAGCTTTCAATTTCGATCATCATAATCAAAAGCAGGAGCAGCAATTCAGTTTGTGTTTTCTTCTCTCTACCTACATGTGCACATCAGAAGGGAAAAAAACGGCACAGCTCGCACCTCCAGACATTTTTTTGTCTCGTCAAGTCTAATCTGAGCCACCTGGTTTAAGTGAGGCTGTTTTTTTTAAAGAATTTGAAAATGTAAATGACAGTTGTCAGGTCATTAAAACCTGTTGATCTTTACGAATCTAGATGCGATAGTCTAACAACGGCGTAGCTGTCAGCGTAGAAGAAGTTTGAATCAGATCAATCCTGAATTTGGAGAATCGTGACACCTCTAAAGTCATTCTGAGCAGCTAACGGCAGGCACATGGCATCTACCACACATTTTATGAGATTGTGTAGGATTTACTTTGACTTCTGCAATGTTAACGCGCCTTGCCAGCTGCCTCTCAAGTGCACGCCATCTCAGTTTCTGTAAACCTTCCTCTGTTGCCCGGCATCAGGCCCTGCTGTCATCAGCCTTCTTTGGCAACCCAGCCATGTTGATTAAAAACGCAGACCTATAATTAAACCAGCAGGGGGGGAACTCTGCCATGCCAGCTCTGTCACTTTGGGTGAAATACAATCACAGGTAACTGGGCCTGTGCACTGGGAACTGGGGAATAGAGGCATGGGGTTCCTGCCAGAGATTAAATCCTTCCACATCAGTGCCCTTCCAGCCAAGTGGGTTTCCGGGTAGGAGGGGGGGATTACAGAGTGGATACCTTGAGACCTGATAGAGAGACTCATCTCGTGAGAATAGAGACAGAAGTGACGGACAGAGGATCAGGACTAAGAACAGACAGGTGAACAGCAACAGGGGTTTCACTGGTCTGCAACTGCGGGATTAGAGGGGAGGCATGCAGCAGGGAGAGGCCGTGGAGAGGAAGAGGGCTGAACGAAAGAGGAGGGGAAAAATAGAAAGTGCCCAGAGAGGCTTGTTAATGTTGGCCAGCTGCTGTGGTGGCCTGCAGAGGTTTACCGAACGTCTGTGAAGTCCAGGTGCCTTGTCACACTCCCTAGTTAGCAGCACGCTCCACTATTAACAGCATTTTGTTCTTTATCACCCTGAAGCCAAGTTTACTGCCAGCTCAGGGGCGAGTGCTGCACACACAGCATGGTATTCCTGTAAGTCCCGTGTCGTAAACCTAGAAATGCCATACCTCACTTTACTCTCGACTCTTGACAACCAACTGTTCTTTTCCATAGCGTATGAGGCACACAGGGCGTGGGGTGTTTGTGCCCTTGTTGCAGCTCCTATCAACTAGCTGACTTGTTAACTTAGAAAAGAGAAGTGGTTCATGTCCAACTGTGACTTAAATTGATGACTCAAACAATTTCTGAATGGCCTCTTAAACACTGTCAAACTGTCTCCTTCAAGTCAGAACACAGACATTTTATTCACTGTTTAGATTTTCGCTTTCAGTCCAATTTTAACCCTCTTAAGTCCAAAACTTCTGGGCAACTTGTGTCATCTGTCTCACGATATCCTCTCCTCTCCTTTTCTCACAGAGCCTGTCTGAAAAGCTTGCACGTAAAGAGAAAGAATATCAGGAGCTTGAGGAGCGTCTGGGAGCTGAAAAGGCCGCCAAAAAAGGAGTTCAAGGCAGCCTGAGGGAGAGGGAGCTGGAGGTCCAAGAGCTCCAGACCCGGGCCTCGGGGGCAGAGGCCTCCCTGCAGAAGGCCCAGGTGGAGATCAGAGAGAGGGCTGAGGAGGTGGCCAAGTTGAAGAGTGAGATCGGGGAACTGGAGGTGAAGCACGCAGAGCTGAAGGTTGAGAGGAAACAGTTGGAGCAGCAAAGGGAAGAGAAGGAGAGCCACGGTGCTCAGCAGCAGACTGAGATCGGTCAGGTGAGTGAAGGACAGAGACACAGAATTGTCAGAAATCAATAGTAATTTATGTGTCATGTAGAGATGGGCTAAAAAAAACAAATTCAAAGAGGATTCCAGTCATCCACTTTCTTCATCAAAGTATCCACCAAATTTCTTTACCATTCTCCGTCTTCATCATCACCTCTGTGCTCTTCCTAGCTGCACGCCAAACTGCTGGAGGCGGAGAGGCAGCTGGGCGAGGTGCAAGGGCGTCTCAAAGAACAGAGGCAGCTGTCCGGGGAGAAACTGAAAGACCGCGAGCAGCAAGCAGCCGACCTGCAGCTCAAACTGTCCCGTGCAGAAGAACAGGTGGGCATCAGATGAAACTTGAGTGATGGCTACAGGGAAACTAAGTTAGAGTAACAGAGCGTCTGTAGGTAGATGCGTCTGATTTTGTAAGTGTATTGCAAGTGTGGTCTAAGGTTTATTTACTAGGCTGAAACGGAAGCAGAGTCATTAAAACATGAGGAAACCAGTGATCCATGAAGTTGAGATAAAAAGGAAGCAAGAGATGGTAAAAATCTCCTAAAGACAAACAAATCAAGATAAAAACGAAACTGTAATGACACAGAAACATTGAGATGCACAAAATGACTACCGTAATTCCCGGACTATTGAGCGCACCTGAATATAAGCCGCAGCAACTAATTTTAAAAAGAATTTTGTTTTTTTACATATATAGGCCGCACTTGTCTATAAGCCGCGGGTTTTACCTTTTTAATAAATAAATGCTTTTTTCCGAATAGTGCCTGTAACCCAGCAGTAACGCAGTAACACAGCAGTAAAACTAAAGTAAAACAGCTGGTTAAAAAAATAACCATTGATGCCAAGCTTACTTGCAGCAGCTCTATTTCCTTCTTCGACAACCAGATCGATTGCCTTTAACTTAAAAGCTGCATCATATGTATTTCTTCGTGTGTTTTCCACGATGAGGGTGTGTGCATGATGCGCAAAATACCTGTTCAAAACACAATCAAACTAGCGTCTTCCTCGGCGCATTATCTCTTCCACCTGTCTGTCTTGCTCTTGCGCTGCCTAGAGCCTCCTGGAGGCCGTTAGTCCGTAAAAATCTATAGATTAGCCGCATCATATTATAGGCCGCAGGGTTCAAAGCGTGGGAAAAAAGTAGCGGCTTATAGTCCGGAAATTACGGTAGTATGGTTTTAAAAAAAAAGAAATAAGCAGAGGAAAATAAATGAAAGTACTGCTGTGTTTTGCTTCTTTAGTTGAAGGAGAGTGCCAGTAAGAACACAGATGTGCAGCACCAGCTGGAGAAAGCGAAGCAGCAGCACCAGGAGCTGCAGGCGCTGCAGCAAAACACCAACGGCAAACTCCGTGAGGCGCAGGTACTGTCCACCAGAAAAAACCCTCTGGTAGCAATCATGGGAACTATAAAGCCAAGAGAAACTGTACAGAACAGCGAGTGATAAAATCGCAGGGAAGTTCTAGTTTGAATAACTTTGTTTTATAAAAGAAACAACTAGTATTTGGATTATTGTGTGTCGAAGCTTTATAAGATTATATTACGTATTTCACATAATATTGTGTCTGTTCACAAACAAAAGAAACACTGGTGCAGTATATCCTGTTGGTGTGGTCTTATATACCTCACACACAACACAAAACCCAACATGAAATAAACACATTTCTGCCCAAAAACCCCACGTGACCTTCCTGCTGTGCCGGCTCGCTCTCGTGCTGCAGAATGACCTGGAGCAGGTGCTGCGCCAGATTGGAGACAAAGACCAAAAGATCCAGAATCTGGAGGCTCTGCTGCAGAAGAGCAAGGACATCGTGAGCCAGCTGGAAGCAGAGAGAGAGGACTTATGTGCCAAGATCCAGGCCGGGGAGGGAGAGACGGCTCTGCTGAGCCAGCTGAAAGAGAAAAACCATGCACTACAGGAACAGGTGGGTACACACAAACATGCACATACACACTTTAAAGGGTCCACTTCCTCTCTAGTGTATAAATGTAATGTGACAAAAGACACCACACAAAGAAATGTACTGTAATGTTCAATAATGTCAGGAAACTATTGGTCATCCTTGAGCTTATTACCGTTTTATGTGGTTTGTAAAGGTAACACAGTTGACAGACAAGCTGAAGAACCAATCAGAGAGCAACAAGCAAGCCCAGGATAACCTCCACGAGCAGGTCCAGGAGCAGAAGACCCTGCTGCGTTCAGCCCAGGACCGAGCCCACACCCTGGAGACCTCGGTCACAGAAGCTCACCGCTCAGCTGGCAGACAGCAAGGAGAAAGTTGCCCAGTTGGATGCTCAGGTAATTGTAATGTATATTTGTTAATATGCAGTGGGAGCAGTTATATTTCTGTTCAGTTTGTAGTCGTAGACCACATTGTCCTGCAGATTTTCAGGAAAATAACAATTTCTGTGGGTTTGTTCATCTTCAGCTGAAGGCAAAGACGGAGATGTTACTATCTGCAGAGGCTGCCAAGGCTGCACAGAAGGCTAACCTGGAGAACAACCTGGAGAGTTCCCAGCATGCATTGCAGGATAAGCAGCAGGTAAGGGCCTTCTTTGTACCACTGATGTTGCAGTTGGGCTAAAACGCAGCACAGTGTCCCCTGTAATGTACAATATTTCTTTTGCTCCACCGTTTCCCATTCTTATCCTGCACCCTCTCTCACCATCTTGCATAGGAGCTGAATAAAGCTCAGAAGAAGGTGGAGGAGCAGGCCCAGAGGCTGAAGGAGAGACAGGAGCAGTGCACGCAGCTGGAAGCCAGCGTGAAGGAGTTTAAAGACAAATTAATGGCCTCAGAACAACATACAGAGCAGCTGGAGGGCCACAATAAGGTTTGTGTTGAGTCTTTACAGTGAGTACCTGATAAAGCGTCCTCTGTATACATGTTTCATTTAGAATAATAATCGGGGATTTTGATTTATATCTGACAGAAATTAGAGTCGCAGGTTGGGGAGTTGCAGACCACACGCGACCAGGTGCAGCAGGAAGTGCAGAAGCTGCAGAAGGAGGGGTCGGAGGTGAAACGGAAAGCCAAGGAGCTGCAGCGCTCGTTGGAGACGGAGAAAGCAGGGTGAGATAAACGCACAACTGGCGTGTGTTCTTTATTAAGATTTGTAGATGAAATGCATATGAATGGAGGCTTGATCAACATTTATCTCAGTGATGGTACAACCACATGTATTATGTTTTTCTCAATTTGTTCCACTGCGTTTTGACTAAAAACATGAATGTGTTTTTCACTGTTAAGGGCTACAACACTACAAGAGGAATTGAATAAAAAGGCAGCTGCTCTGAGTGACATTCAGCAGCAGCTGGAGCGTAGCGAGCAGGACAAATCTGCTCTGAAGGTGAACCTGGACAAGGTAACCCAGGAGGGAAAAACTAAGCACGCAGAGCTGGACGGAAAGGCTCAGAGCCTCGCAGCAGATTTACAGAAGGCCCAGCAGGAGAAAGAGGCTCAAAGGAAGGAGCTTGCCTCTGCGCAGGAGAGTCTCGGAAAGGCTAAGAAGGCACTGAAAGAGAGTCAGAGTCAAGTGGACACAGAGAGGAAGAGCCACAAGTCAGCCATGGAAGAGAAGGTAGGCTCAGTAATCTAAGCCCCTTCAGTGTTATTTTTCTATCTTTCAGTTTCAACAAAGAGTAAGAAACAGCCGCCTGACTACAACACCAGGACACTAACAACATTAATCTGTCTTAATCCCCAGGAAAAGGCCAATGAAAAGGCCAAACAGGAGCTTCTTAAGAATAATGAGGCCATCACCAAGGCAGTGAACCAGTCTAAAGAGCAGTTGGAGCAGATGAGAGAGGTATGTTTCTGGGGGGGAAAAAAATTGAAGAATCGAGCTTGATTGTATTCTAATGTAACACCTTACAACCTGTTGTGTTGTTTCTGTGAAATGTCAGGCAGAGAAACAGTTGAAGGTGCGGCTGACCACAGCGGAGCAGCAGCACACGAAGACTCAGGAGGCGCTCAAAGAAAAAGAGAATCAGTTGGAGAAGCAGCGGGCACAACTGAAGACGGCCCAGGGGTCTTTTGGGGAGGAGATGAAGAAACTGAAGGGCCAAGTGGCAGAGTTACAGGAAGTGAATGTCAAGAAGGTGAATAGAGGATACAAATACAAACATGCATACTGTGACTGTCAACTCTTGAGAGGATCGATGTGAACTGTGAACTGTGAACCTGTGAACTCCAGGTGGAAGAGGAGAGTAAGCTGAGGGCGCAGGTGTCGGGGCTCGGCCAGGAGCTGTCCTCTGAGAAGAGCCGGACGGCAGAGCTGCAGAAGGCCTTGGAGCAAAGCCAGGGAAGCCTCACTAAGCTTCAGTCTGACTTCTACGGCAAGGAGTCCGAAGTCTCTGCCCTGCGTCAGGACATGAAGGTAACGTGTGTGGCTGTGAGATATGACAACATGTGTTGTTTGATGATTGAAGAACGTGTATTGTTTATTTTGTTGTTTCTTCAGAGCATTATTGTCCTCTCCTTTTTAATATAGATCTGCTTGTATAGATTATAACCCAGCTGGTGCCGACATCATCTGATACCTCATTGATTTCAAGTCTGCGGATGAGACCTCGTGCTCTGCGGGTCGAGGCAGAAATATTGATACATCTGATCCGCTCGAGGATTTATTTTCATGATAAAAGATAAATATTTAAATTCAGTATTTTGGGGTAAAGGTGTTCAACAGGCCAAAAAGCCAAATGCTCATTTTATGTAAATTTAATCATTGAATTTACAGAAAATTCTGCCATATTATGATTTGTTTCGTTATCTGGATGTGTAATTATCTACATCGGGTTATGAGATTTGGGTCTTGACACACAGTCCTGAAGGTGTTTTAGGCAGGAAAGGCTGATGGAGAAGAGGCTTAGTTTAAAGAGGTTGTCTTACACGTTGTATTTGCAGAGAGGCTGTGATGCTGCATCACTTTTAACTATTTTCTCAGAGGTGAATTAAGGATACGGATGTATGTTGATCACTCCAGACAAAGACTTGCAGACTGATCAATAAAAACAAAACACACACACACTCCTCCGAGCAGTTCCCTTAGTCCTCACTGTTTATATTGATTTCTCTCTTCGCCCCCCTCACTTCGGCTTCTTGTGATGTTTCTCTGACTGTAGGCGTCGGAGGAGAAGCTGCACCTGGCTCAGGAGGAGCTGGCTGCCAACCGAACCCATCAGACAGGTTTAGAGGCTCAGATCCAGGAGCTGCAGACGGGCCGAGGCTCGCTGGAGCAGGAGCTGACGAAACGGGACCAGAAGCTCAAACAGCAAGAACAAACCCTGAGGGAATTACAGAAGCAACAGGTCAGACGAACACAAGTTTAAAAGAGTGGCACACACAGAAATAAACACTTATATGACTCGCTGTGATTAAGTCCATGCGTTACATAGTAAACTGTGGTTACTCAATCAGGGTCAGGTGAAGGAGGAGATGGAGAAGGAGAGGAGTAAAGTGGAGGAGCTGAACAAAGCCAAGAGTGTCCTGGAGAAGAATAACAGCAGACTGACTTCTGAGTTAAAAGCACTGACGGAGAAGAGCGAGAAGGTCAGTCTCTTATTCCAATAAGCAGCTAACAATATATATTTATTGTTAATAGTCCACATGTCACAGCCTGAGCTGTTGTTTGCCATTTTTGTCCCATACTGGCCAACGTGACCTGCTTCCCATGCTTGTGTCTTATGTAAACAGCTTAACTCGGGGATACTGCAGGTCATAAGGGGCCACATTCTTCAAAGTTAGAGCTAAAGCGTGCTTGAGTCGACAATTTGACCCGAGCCCAGGTTTCTTCAGTTCTTCAAAGCTGTCTTAAAATTGATCTGAAGCCGTTGTGAGAGCAATAACCTGCTGAAGCCTCTCATAGTTTTACCCCAACTGTGATATCATTTTTAGTACTGCTGCTTTCTTTAGAGACAGTAAACGTGTGTTTAACGACCAAATATTGCACATATTTAACAGTATTTATTTCTTTCCAGGAGCTAGTTGAGTTACGGGAAGCCAAACAGCTGTTGATCCAGCAGAAACTGGAACTGCAGGGTCAGGTGGAGGCGGCTCAGAGTTCCCTCGAGCAAGAGCACAAAGAGCACCAGGCCACCAAGGACAGCAGGCAACAGAGAGAGGAGCAGCTCCTCGCCCAGATCAGGGAGGTCCAGGATAAGTTGGTAGGCCCATCTTCCAAATCCCACCAAATTCATCTAAATGTCGATCACCTCTCACCCCATTTTCATGACACGATTAATGCTTCCTCTTAAAGCTGGCCGAGAAGCGAGCCAGAGAAGAGCAGGTGAAGCGCGGGGAGGAGGCGGAAGCCAAGATGGGCGTGCAGGTGACGGCGCTGAATGAAAACGTGGCCACGCTGAAGAGAGAGTGGCAGGGCAGCCAGCGGAGAGTCGGCGAGCTGGAGAAGCAGACGGATGAGCTCAGGGGAGAGATCGCTGTGCTGGAGGCCACCGTCCAGAACAACCAGGACGAGAGGCGTGCGCTGTTAGAAAGGTGAGTTGAGTTTTGGATGTTCTTGATTGTCCTCAAAGAGCAAGAGGAAAGTAGAAGCGGTGTTGAAGAGCGGAATGACTTCAGTCACTTGCCGTAGACAGAGGTGGTGACTTGAGTCAGCTGCTTAAAAGTCAAGAGAAAAGATAGTTTAGTTATTTATAATGAGACTGTTTCTGCACGGATGCTTTTCAGGGGCCACATTCAGATTATTAAATCCATTTGCATCTGTCACCAGGATGTTCTTATGTCTCCAGTGTGACTAACATGTTCCTCTAAAACAGGCACTCGACTTTAGTTTCCCCCAAAGAAACAATTAGGCTGTGTGAAACTCATTTTGTTTAATATTTAACGTTGCCTCAAGGTTAGTCATGCTCTTTAAACTCACTAATGTACCGTCTCAATTTTTAAAGAACTTAATTAAGGAGCTAATTAAAATGACGTGGTATGTATTATGTATTAAGCCTATTTTAGGCCGCAAGATGACTTCTGTTGATCAATCATCAGTTTTTTTTAGTTTAGGTGACATCAGACAAACATTCCTACAACACTTATGGATTCATGGTTGATGATAATGATAGTTAACTTTGAGGGGCCTTGCAAATTATGGATGTTTCCTGAGAGAAACAGTAAAATTAGGGGACACTCTGTGATGGTTTTGAAACACTGGTGAAAGACTTGCACTCTCTGTTGTCTGCTCTGATGGAGGCAAAGTGATTAGTCAAAATTGACTTTAGGCAAATCCACCTGTGAATAATGGAGCTCTGTGGTAGCAGAGAGATGATTAATAAAAAATGTCCCAGAAGACAAGTTGTAATTCCCCAAAACACTTCACATCAAAAGTATTCATTAACAAACTGATTATGCAGCCTGCCCAGTAGCGGTGGTGGGAAAATTATCCCGAGCAACCAATTAATGAGCGCGTACACACGAATCATCGCGTCCCGTGTGGTTGTGTTGTAGGTGTGTAAAGGGTGAAGGCGAGATAGAGAAGCTGCAGTCGAAGGTGGTGGAGCTGAGGAGGAAGCTGGACGACACGACGGCGGCCATGCAGGAGCTCGGCAGAGAGAACCAGTCGCTCCAGGTCAGTGAAGAAACGCCAGAGGAGATGACGGGATGAACGTACAGATATGTTTGCAGGTGTCAACAGTTTGATTGTGAGTCTTGCTGTTGGTGATTTTTTTTTTCAGATCAAGCAGTCACAGTCTCTGACCAGGAAGTGGGCCGAGGATCACGAGGTGCAGAACTGCATGGCCTGTGGGAAGGGCTTCTCTCTCTCTGTCAGGAAGGTAAGAGTGAACTGATGCTCGTCGGCAGCTGGACGCATATTTTAAACCGCCTCTAATCTCCGTCCTCCTCTCTCAATATCCAGCACCACTGCAGACATTGCGGAAACATCTTCTGCGCCGAGTGTTCGGCTAAGAACGCCCTCACGCCATCCTCCAAAAAGCCAGTACGGGTCTGTGAGACATGTTTCGAGGAGCTTCAAGGTTGATTTCCCTCTCCCATCCCTTTACCGCTTACCCCTTACCCTCCCCCCCTCCCTTCCTACTCCAGCAGACAGAAGAAGGCGTGTCTTCGTCATATTTTAATGTGCACTATAAAGGACAGACCCAGTGCAAGACTCCCACCGGCATGTGACTCCTGGCCCTGGCGTGGAGGGAAACAGCTGAAGTGTTTTTACGGAAAAGACGCCAGAGCCACGTGACGGGAATCTGGTGGGATTGGTTGGGATTGTCTGTATCTGTTTTTGTGCCTTTGCTACTCCTGTGGACTGCCAGAGAGCGGAGACAGTGAGAACTCGACACCATCCATCTCTTTTAAGTTCATGTTCACATCTCCATCGTTGTTTGGCATCGTTTTGCGATTGCAAGGTAGTTGCATTTTGTTGTAAAAATGTTCGGCATCGGGAAGTGGAAGGTCGGTGTGACACTGCAGGAGTGACCGGGGAAGTAAATATTGGAAATCGCTGCTGCCCTACAAAGGTACACGCAAGTAACTATCGTGTCCAGGAAAAGTGACATATTCTGTGATTAGCCACGTGAATCTCACCCTTCACTAAAAAACTAAAATACATTTAGGATTTTATTGAAAAATTAATGATTTTGGTGAAGACTAAAATATTTTTTGATATTTTTTCAGTTTAACGGTGCGTTGAACTACACCTCGAACTGCAAACAAATCAAATATGACTCTTTCTGTTATGAACTTTTGATCTGTGGAGGTTTTATATCTGTAAAACTCTCCACTCAGTGTGCTGCGTAACCAGGAAGTAAACCTGGAAGCTTGGAGGCTTTTTTTGGCACCAAGCAAGCAATTCCCATTGGACTGAATGGGCGCCATCTTTGGGTTCTGCTTGAAATCTGTGTCTTGCGACCACTGCTGTGCTGAAGGCGGCGACTGTATAGTTGTGACATCACAACCTGACAGAAGATCAGACAGCTTGTTTTAAGGGCACAGTTTCAGAATACGAGCTTTGTGCATTGAGTGTTTTGATACTTTCACAGTATTCGACCGTCTGTATAATCAACAAAGACACGGAAACCTCACTTTCTACAAAATGTGCCAGAAAAAGATCATTTGGCCCCAAAACAAGACGACAAACTCTTGTTAGTTTACCAGCTGAAGTTTTAATTTGATGTTTGCGGACAGGATTGAATTAAAATATGAAGACACATAGATTTTAGATGTAAGGATGCATTATATTTTCTAAATTTGAACCGTAAAGAGAACTAGATCCTTTTCGTTAACATTGTGTTAAACACCACCGCTTGAGATTTTAGGTTTAAACCGTCACTGTAAAAAGAAACCGTTCATCAGTCGATTTATGCACCAGCGATTTTTTTCTGTACCAGACTTGAAACCAACATTGATGTCAAACCTAGTTACTGTGTGTTTCCTTTGTGCGGCAGCGTGTTCGTGTATTTTGTTGAAATTAATGTTTTCACGACCAAAGAATGTCAGCAGCAGGAAAACAGCCGAGATTGAAAAAAACCCTGAGTTTGTTTCATGTTTCAGTATTTTTCTAAGCGTCTCCTTTTGAAAGCTTTTTTGTTTTTTTTAGTTTTAAATCACAGGGTCCTACACTTAAGCAAGCACGTATGACGACGCGAGAGGCTTTTTTCTGTACAGTCTGTTGTTGTTTTTAGTCGCCGCGCTGCCACATTTCTTTCGTTTGCAAATCGTGGTGCTTTCTGCAGTCATCGAAGGTGCCTGCATGTTTATTTTCATTTTTTTTTTTTCTCCTGCTGCTCGTCTCCGCTCAACAGCACCGACTACTGCTGGAGCTGTGTGTGTGTGTGTGTGTGTGTGTGGTGTTTGCTCTGCTTCCAAGCAATAACTGTGGCTGTGTGTGACGTTGCTGTAACAGAGTGTGTGTGTGTGTGTGTGTGTGTGTGTGTGTGTGTGTTTTAGAGTTTAGGCCTGCTGTGTTCGTCTGCTGAGATGCACTGTACGAATGTGGGCTGCTCAGAACCTCAGCATCTCTCTGGCCCGCGTTCAGGGACGTCGGCGCTGCTTTCAGGTGCGGCCGTGACTGTCGGTTCTCCGCGCCACCTGTCCGCAGCCGAGGACGCTGTAAAAGTGAATTCCTGCTTTTGTTTTAATTTATAATTGTTTGACAGATATATTTGGTAAGATCTTTTTTTTTTGTGCAATCGTCTAGAAAGACTGGAGCGGGCGACAAACACTGTAGGCCGGGTGCGACAACGCAGGCTGTTCTGGCACTTTTGCAAAAACAAGTGGCGTGTCTCAGACATCGGCTTACCAAATTAACTCTTTATGCTTGTATGCTCATTGGAGAAAATAGCAACATCCATCTCAAGTTGCAAGCTCTCAAGAAACACCTTCTCTTTTGCGTTGCATTGGTTTTGTTATGTCTACCTCAGATTGGCACAGGAAAGCACTATTTCTAAACCTTTAGAGATCACAAGTATTGTGTCATTGCCTGCATTTGATCAAGGATTTGTGATTTACCCATCAAGCTGTACAGCCCCCTTCAAACCCAGAGAGATGATTTGCACCTTATTGTATTCTGGGCTCCTCCAGCCACAAAAAAAAAACAAAACATAGGATCACCACCGACTTTATACAGGCTTCAGCATTTCTAGCCCCGATGTACTTAAACTGCTCATTAATACTAAGGCTGTCATAATTATCTTTGTAAATGTTTGTAATGAAAGAGAAAAAAAGGAAATTATATATAACACTCGTGGATGTAGAATCATGACAACAGTGAAAATGTACGTGGACTCATCAGTGTCTTACTCATTTCTACAGAATGGCACCACAGACCTGTGCACACTGAATTGTGGCTTGCTTCGTGTTGCTGTCAGTTATCATGCATGATGACTTTATAACTGGCCTGTGGCTCACACGTTTTCCCCTCCATGTTTTAGAGTCATAGTATTCGATGGTCGTGAAAGGTGTGCCTTAGGCCGACGTCTCGCACGTCGCCGCTCACCGTTCAGCGGCGACACGCACCGTGTTATCTACCACAGCCAGGGTGACCTCAGCTCACCCGCAGGGACGAGAGGAGTCGTGTAATTTTTGTGTTCACATGTTCACCAGTTGATTTTCTAATTCATCATCATGACAAACGTAAATAAAACCAGTACGTTTCTATTTTGCCTCGTGTTGTCGTCTTTCTTTACAGACGAGAAGAATTACTCCTACAGCCACTGAAGGTTTATTATAAGAGTTTAACTTTCTGTAGTTAAAATGTTTTATCCACCATTTTATTTATGTCCCCTAAGAAAGACCTTTTTAATTTGAAGTTCATCTCTACCCGTCTGTATTCAAGGTCTATTCAGTGTCTGTTCTGGAGCTTTCGATCAGAAATAATCCCATGATCTTTTTGCCCGGTTGTCGTGGACGTGTAGAGGTTAGGGTTGGATTTCACTTTGAAGCACTTCTCGTTCATGTTGGCTTAAAAATGGAAACCTCTAAACAAACTCCCGTCTGCTGATGAAGAACGTGTGATATAATCAAAAGCTCAGGAACAGATATTAAATGGAACTTTACGTGAACTTGAATATCCCAAATTTCAGAGAGTGGAAAAAGCTTAAAACAAATAAAAATGAAATAGAAGCACAACTTTTACTACACATTCAGATATTTATTGTACACTACTGCAGCAGCTGCCTTTTACAGGCACAACATTTTAAGTTTACAAAATGATCCTAGTGCTAAAAAAAACAAACAAACAACAGTCATTTACAGGATGTCAGGAGACGGTGAAGTGCAGGTTTGACAGGAGAGAGGCGCCTCTCTCTCTCTCTGGTGGCTGATGGACGGCTCAGATCTGCGAGGACTCCAGCCACAGCGAGGAGCTCTTGACTCGCGGCTGCTCTGAGTCCAGCTTCAGCAGCGCCGTCACAGCGCCCTCTATCTTTGAAATCCACACTCTCTGGAAAAACACCACACGGGAAGAGAGATGCAGTCAAATTTAAGGTTTACAGTGAGCAGCACAAAAAAGATTATTAATTTTTTACTTCTTTGTAATTTCTACTTCTGTTTTGTAAAGTGGTTTTATACGTACGGAGTCACAGGAGTGACGATAAAAAGGATAAATGTAAAAAAATAAGATAAATGTGGGAAAATAAAGAGGAATGAACAAGTGAATAAAACAACAACAGTACAATATATTAATTTCTGTTTGATTATTGTATTTAGACGTGTTTTTAATCATTCTTTTACAGTTTTATTATCTTACTGTGGCACTTCTGTGACTCAATGACGACAAGTTACCACTAATTCTGTGCTTAAGCTCAAAAAAACAGCCCCCAACATGTGACAGCCAGCGACTTCAAACTATTACAAAGATACTACTGAGCTGCACATGAATGTAAATAAATAATAGTTACATGCATAAATATTGGAGATAATATTTTAAGTTCAACTTGAAGACAACAAAATACATTTCATAGAGGAAACAGATGACCAAGAATACTCTGTTATTCAGTGACTGCCAGCAGGTAAATTTAAATTATGTGAGCGATGAGAACGTCTTTTAAACTCACAGACAAAACGTCATTTTGTGGTTTTCTCTGAATGTCACCAGTGAAATCTGGTGTTGATTCCACACAGACAGCAGATGTCTGATGCAGTCAACAGATCCACACGATGCTTACAGAATATAATCAGCACTCTGCCGCGTTTTAAAAACACTGCGTGCCTCTTTATAACTTTTCACGGGTGAAGTGAATCTACCTTGGCGGACTCTGACGCAGCTTGCAGGATGAACGCTCCGATGCATTGCTGGTAGCGGTTCTGGTGCATGATTATGAAAGAATGAGGCAGCCCCGACGCTACGAGAGAAAGCACAGCATTACAATTCCTCCACCGACGTCAACTGGAACTGTAGAGAAGCTTATCGAGACCCGGCAGAACTTTTTGATTCTGCCGCGTGTGCTCAACACATCTACTCACTGATGTTACAGAAATTATTCAAATAATCTAGATTTGATTCTGAACTGAGGGTCCAAATCATTACTTGAGGCGTTGAGCTGATCAATGTTCCTCAGCTGGAGCCGGTCCAGAGAGACGGGCTGGTCCAGAACCGTGAACGTGCACCCCTCCTTCAGCAGCTGATCCAGCTCCAGGTTCTGCGGCAGCCTCAGAGGATTCTGGTCTGGACCCATTGACCGCTACACAGGAAGACAGCACACACACACACACACACACACTATGAACAGGCTCTGAAGCGTCTCTACAGACTTGAACTCGGTCCAGTTCCGGCTGAGAGCAGCGCCGTACCTTCTTGTTTCTCTTGATCTTCGTGATCAGCAGGAATTCGTCGAACAGGAACAGGTAGACGTCTATGAGCTTCGTGTTTTCTAGTAATGAGCCGAAGAAAAACAAGGTGAGATATTTGTACCGTATCGCAGCTCCGAGCGCAGATAGTGTCGGAGGCCGTTCACACCTGTGAGCACCAGCTTCCCTTCGTGCAGCAGACTCCGGTGGGAGATGAGATTCTCCAGAGTGACGGCCTTCAGGAGGTGCTTCAGACTCTGAAAGAAGAAAACACCTTCACCTTTCGGCACGTCAACTGACACGCAAAAAGATCCGATTGTCTGATGAGCAAAGGAGCAGATTGCGACACGCTGCTGTAAACTGTATACACTGAAATTGTTTTTCTTTGCTGGCCGAGATCTCTGATTTCACACTCAGATACGACGATCGGAACAACTTATCGGCACGCAGGAGGTATCAGAGGATGAAGTGTTTGTGCCTTGTTGACAGGTGAGAGCGTGAAAGTCACTGATATGCACAAACAGTAATAACTACGCAGAATATGCATAACTATATTTTGCAGAAGTGGTTAATTATTGCTGCTTTTACTTATTTACTCATTGCTGTATTTATTTTATTTTACGTATCTTTTCATGTACGTTTTTACAACGTAAATATTTGTATAGATTCATTTGGTATATTTTCTTCTTACTATTAGTAGTTCAGTTCAATTTCACTATCTTAGAACGATCTGGACCTGCAAGAACTTTGTAAGAACTCTTCAAGAACTTCTTAACTTGCCATTTTTTTTAAATTTCCACTGTGATTGTGTCTCTATGTTTTCCCACATGTGTGTATGAGGACTCTACTACTGCACACAAAATCCACCTCTGGGTTCTAATAAAGTCACTTGAACTTGAAGAACATAGACGTGAACGCTGGTCAGCTGACAGACCTCGGGGACGAAGGCGCGCTTGTCTCTCTCCCACACGGGCAGCCACACCAGCGCGTCTCTCAGCTGCTTCACCTTCTGGTAGTTATCCAGCCACTTCACCTTTCCCTCCAAGTCACCTGGAAGCAGACAGGAATCATTTCAACGAGAGGGACTTAAATTTAATGCCACTACAAGTGTAAAGCTGCACCGCTCCACCTTTGTTTTAGTTCCGTTCTCTAAACCTGAATGTGGAAATCTGCTGATAAGAAGCTCCTTTTTTTCTTGATTCGTCTTCTTCTCATCAGTATCACCAGAGGTGGCAAAAGTACACACTTTCTTTACTCGAGCAGAAGTATATGCACTTATATGCAAGTAGAAGTAGAAGTTTAATAAAAGTAAAAGTACTTATTCACTTCTTTACTAAGGCTCTGAAATGTTCTCCGAATATAAAAGCGAGAAGTTTCCCTCGGGACCATTTCTGTGCAAAACTAACTGAACCTGAACTTTTGTCACTGCACCAATTTTCTAGCTTTCCCTCCGTCTGTTTCTGTCTTGTTACGTCTTTCACGTCATTTCGTCTCGCCTCATCAGCCGTGCACAATAAGCACTGATAGGGCGAAATCAGTCTTGTGATGTTGGGAAGGCGGCCGTGCAGCGACGCAAAAAACAGGAATAATGGATTAATCAAACGTAATGACGGCGTTTGTGAAAATGCAAGGCGTAGAAAGTGCTGATGTTTGGGTTGAAATGCAGGGAGCAGAAGTGAAAGGCTGTCAGACAAATAAATACTCGAGTACAGATATCTGAATAATCTACAGAGCAGTAACAAAGTATCCGTTGGAGTTCAAACGGTAATAAAACATATCTTTAAATCAATCAGAGCGTGGAATTTAGGATCGGTGAATCATAGACCCGTGATGTCCGATATCTAGGTTAATTAGGTCAGAAGTCCAATCAATAAAAACACTGACTGGGATCGGTCCAGACGCTATTTTTAGGATTCAAACTCTTAATTACTCAGAAGAATAATTATGTGCATCAGTCCCATTAATAACAACTGTACATGGTTCATTGTTGTGCCAACACGTCTTTTAAAGCGCCACTTTATTGTCTTGTTTTGTCTTTCTGTACTGTGATGGTTACCTGCCAAACACGGGCGTGGCCTGTACTGTGACAGATTATACACACACACACACACACACACACACACACACACACACACACACACACACACCTTACAGTAAATACCCCCCCACACCCAGAGGACATTGCCCTACACACCTGAGCTGTGGTCATGTGTCAGTCCTCATCACCGCTGCAGCTCTGCCACGCCTTTTTAATGGTTATGGGAAAGTGTGTCGTTGGAGCGTCGACAGCTGTTTGGTTTCGTGTGAGCAATTGTTCAATTCAACATAAATGACATCGAGGCGCAGCGTAGTTCCCACAGCCCGTCCATCTAGTTACAGAGTAAACCGCCTCAACAGGTCTGCAGGCGGAGGCGTGCCGAAGACGGAGCGGTCACCGCTGCTGGCTGCCGTCCAAAACATGTAGCCCCCGTTCGCTTTGTTTGTGTCGAGCGAGATAACCACGCATGGATCTACTTAACATGCCTCTGTATCTTAATACGTTTGTAAACCACCTGCTGACAAACACACTCTGAGTGACAGCCTTTCAGATTGTCATCAGCTGCTGAAACAGATCTGTGAGAGGAGCCGAGAGGCCGGCTGCTGCTGTAAACGCAGCGGGCGGGTAAGATTGTTCTCTGCTGAGTGTCACTGCCAGGCCTTAAAGATATCGACACTTTAGTTTGGCGAGCCACCAACCCGAAGCGTGACTACCTTGGAATGAAGAAGAAAAGATTGATGACTGTCGCAATCTCTGCCTTCCAGTCAACACAGGCGGGGTGTCAGACGCCGCCTCGCACTTCGGACTTCGGATGGGTCACAGGTGATGATCGAGAGGGATTCACTTGTATTTTTGCGAGTCTATATGTTGTTTTTTGTTGTTCAGTCCCGCATAATATACCTTTAAAGTCATATCTCTCACCCTGCAACAGTACACACAGCCAGTGAGTGACTGCTGACAGATGAGTCAGTGATGGATTTTTAAACTACAGCACAATCCTGTACCGACGCCCCACAGTCCCCTCTTTAATTCAAGCCAAATCCAATGAAACATAGTTAAATCAGCTAGATCTTCACTTGTATCAGCATCAAAATGTGTTCGCTCACTCACAGCCACTCACACCTGATCCTGATGCTTTATACCCTGAGAAATCAACAGAGGACGTCCTGAAAAACTCTCAGCGTTACAGAAGTAAGAACAAATTCCTGAATACGGTATCGGCTCAGTAGCTTCCGTGTAGTGCTGCTCACAAACCAACCAACAATGGCCACAGGTAACACATAACCCCCGCGGTGGAGGTAACAAAAGGTAAAGTGAGTCAGGGCGGTGCGCGCTGCTCACATATAGAAGTGTCCACTTGCTCCGCGATAGCCTGCAGGCCTCCGCTCTCGTCCTCCGTCTGGCATCTCTTCGCGATATTCCGCAGCAGCAGCGGGTATCGAGTTAGCCTCTGCAACGGCACCACCAACAGGTCGCGCAGCTGCAGCCTCCGGCACTGTTCGTTCCTCTCGCACCACTGTGGAGAAAGAGAGAGAGAGAGAGAGAGAGAGGGGAGGAAAAAGAAGGAGGTCAGAGGGGTGAAAGAGCTCGTCACGGTGTTTGTTAGAACAGAGGGCTGATGGCGGGGGGATGGGTGGTGAAGAGCGTGTGAAGAGAAGTGAGATCTGAGACCGAAAACACAATGCAAGGCCTAACAGATACATAAGCGTGATGACAGCGAAGGTTACACGAGGGACAAACGGTCACATTCCTCTCTCTGGAAGGCCTCGGTGACACTGGGCTGCCTGTTTGCCAGTTTGTCGCTGCGTTTCCTCTCTGACACTTGGCACGGCGCTGCTCGTACCTTCACATAAGATCCAAAGTCCTCTCTGTGCTTCAGGCTGTCCAGATAAAGCAGAGCGGTGGTGTAGTTGAGGCAGTACTTCTGCAGGCAGTGACATATGCTCTCCTGGAAAGCCTGTCAGCAGATAGAAGCACAAACATCAGGACAGCCGAGTCACAACGGCCTTTACGCTGCAGATAAACAAGAGCATAAAGACCCAAACAAGGCGAGGATCTGGCTACCAGCACAGAAAATATATTCACAGGCTACTGTGAGGTGATTTATTTCCTCTCTGAGGTTGTGATGCATAATTGAACAGCATGATGAAGAGGTTTTCTATTATTTCCTGAGACTATTTCAACAGCTGGGCTTTGGAGCGCTAAATGATTCATAATGACGGGAGAAAATATAAAACTAGGATTGTTTTAGATCCAGTTTTTCTCTGTTCTCTAAGGAAAGATCCCGTATAAGTTATGAATATAATTTTTTATTATTATTTTATATTCTGAAGGGGCAGCAGCAACAGATTCACAACAACAACTCAAAACAAATTAATATTGGTGACAATATAAGTACAGTAAAATGCCACTGAAACTTTATAATAGTGTCAAATTTAACATTTTCATTTAAGTTGAACAAAAACTCAAGATCCGGCTGCTTTTTCAGTCTGTGATGATGAAATGGGATCGTGTTTGTGTTCGTGTGAATCCATCTGTTCTTCTTCTACTGCGAAATGTGCACACGCACCCGGCGTACATTCAGATAACCACGTCTGTCAAGCGTGAAATGTTTCTTTTTGCCTCCCACATATTATCAGTGTGGAGTTTTACGACTGAGTAAATAACTGAGAATGCAGTCAGAGTCAGTGTGTGTGTGTGTGTGTGTGTGTGTGTGTGTGTGTGTGTGTGTGTGCCTCCACTTGCCTTGCTCAGCAGCTCCGGCAGGGTGGGCCCGCCACCCTCAGTGATCTCCAACGTGTCCCTGATGACGCGGAGGAGGTTGTTCAGGAAACCAAAGCTCACCTGCAGCAGAAAAACACACTCTGCGTGTCACGAGTCAGCAGAACGACCTCAGCCGGCACCAGCTGCATGTCACCAGACGTACCGCTAACTGCTGCGCACTCTGTCTCTTATTATGTACAGTAGCTATCTGGAGCTGCAGCCACAACCTGCCATTAGCCGGTTAGCTCATTCAGCCATGCAGCTCGTGGCCCGGAGCTGGTTTTAGCCCCCGCAGACTGGGAGCAGCGTGGAGAGTGTCGGTGTGACATCACTGGTGTCACATCAGCCTCCGGCTTTGACAAAAACTGTCACATCGTCACATACTGATGATAACTGAAGTTTTTTAAATGCTTCAAACTAAAACTCTAACATAGATGTTACACACTGCATGATGGTACTAATAACCAATACAGATGCACAAGTCATTATGAATGTTTGTTGTCTCTAGTAACAGTGAAATGCATAAAACTTAAGTATATTTAAAGCTTCTCCATGCGGTCGAGTTACACTGTTAGACACATGATGTCATGATAAAGTTACAGTTGTAGACTTTATTTTACTGGATTCAGAGAGCTTTTCGGTTCCTTCATGAATTGTTTCTAGGATTAAATCTTTTGTTAGAAACTGCATTCACAAGTTTAATTCTGATTTTGTGGCGCACGCTTTCTTGTGCCGTCCGTTTGTCTCTCGCTCATCGCCGTCTTTGCCTCTTGACCCGGAAACTCCAGTTTCAAATTTAAGTCTTTCTTGGTTAGAAAAAGGTTTAATCATCTTCTTATCAAGGGAACTTTTTAAAGAGTAACACCGAGCCCTGCACAACAGCCCGTGTTGTGCAAGGCTCCTGCTGTTTGTACGTATTTACATAATGTTCCTAAAACTAGAGGTAAGCAGCTGTCGCTCATTTGCATCGTGTCTCACCAGGCAAAGCTCGTTGAGGTTTGCGAACAGCCTCCAGGAGTCGATGTCATTCAGGCAGTTGGCCGTCTGCAGGTTCGTGAGTGTCGCCGAAAACACCTGAATGCGACAAAGACGTCAGGGAGAGAGAGAATGGACTATTATCAGGATATTTGTTGTGCCAGCATTAAATTTCTAATGCGTCGCTGTAAAGAATGGAAATCCCCCGAAGAGACTTTTACACCGAGCTCACTCACAGGAATTCAGTGAGAGGACGAAAAGCACAAAGCAGCAGGTGTTGGGTTTCATTTGGGTTTGGTCGAGTTATTTGTGGTGTTGTGTGTGTGTGTGTGTGTGTGTGTGTAGGAGGGACGGTTACCTCTTTGAGAACCATGAGCTGATCCAGGAAGTAAACACACTCGCTGGTGAAGAGTTCCCAGATGGCCTCCTGCCTCTTGAAAAGCTGAGGCTCAGAGGTTGGGCTCGCCTGGGAGGACTGGTCGTGCAGGAACTCCGCCAGGCAGAAGTCCTGCGCGGTGAAAAGACAAAAATTTAAATCATCAGACAAGAAGAAAAAGATATAAAGAAGGACATTTATTTGTCTGAGAGAGTGTGTTTGAACTGAAACTGTACATTCTGTCACTGTAAAGTTCTAACCCCCATCCCGACGCACTCAGTGTTTGTTTACATACGCGTGACGGTTTGACCTGACTGCTAACAGTCTAGAAAGTCTGGTTCTTGCACAACTCGTGTTACTTGAGCGTTTGCAGGAGCTTCCCCTCTAACGGCCGCGCTGTCATTCCTGAGTCACTTGTCAAACACTGAGATCTGTTTGGTTTGGAAATCTGAATCTCTTCCGCTGTTCAAACCCCCGAGTTTGCACGGATTAGAAATCGCTGCACAGTCAGAACCAACACGACCATTTACATAACAAACAACCTGGACGCTGGAGGCGCTGCTGCTGCTGCTGCTGCTGTCAGCGCTCGTTGCTCACCTTATACCGCTGAAGGTCAGAGTTCCTCCAGTTCTGAATCTGCGCCGTGGAGAGATTTTTTTCAACGTCGGACGCTGTGCTCGTCTGCAACTTCGCTTTAGTCTGGAAGGTAAAGGAGAAGACACACAGCTACATCAGGTGTGACCGTTGAAGAAAAAAAAAAAAGGACTTTTTTTTTTCGATTACGTGTTTTTTTCGTTCCAGCATCCCTCCAACATAATCGCTTTGAAAAACTAAAACAAGTCTGGCTCAAGTTCCGCATTTCAAGCGCTGACCAAATATAAGAGAGCCAAACGGGATAAGAGGAACTACATTAATCTGCTTTGAGAAGTGGGTCAGAGAACAATGTCCAAACCAACCGCTCGCTGCTTAAACAGGGAACATCAAAACAAACCACGAGCACACCATCCGCCTCACCAACACAACAACAACAACAACAGACACAAACACAACACACCCACCGTGCTTCGCCTTGAGAAGGGCCACTTCGACTTCTTCGTGTCTGTAAAAAAAAAGCCCAAACACAAAATACCGATTAATCAACAAGTAGAACACGCAAGAATGTGCGCTGTGCAGTAAACGGGATTAGAATCAAACAAACAAAACAGTGTGTTCGGATAAAAACTGTGGTAGACTGAAGGACTTATGAGATGTGAAAACGGCTCGGTTATTTTTGGAAATACAAGAGGTCAAGTCGAGTTCAAAGCAGCGCAGGAACAGTTCACGTGTTGTCTTTTATCTTCTGGACTTGATTTGTAGTTTTGTAACTGCAGACGGACGCGTGACGCTGGTCGGGTCCAAATGACTGTCCGCTGTGTCAAACCTGTGTTTTAGTGCCACCCGAGCGTGTTATTAGCCTCAGACGTGGACGTGTTGCACAGAGAAGACGTGAATAATCGTAATCACAACTTGCCGGAGTGTGAAGGCTCGTTACAAAACAGTACAACAACTCACGAGAGGGTTTTTGGTGAAGCTGACAGAAAGAACAGGCTTACTGCAGCTTTTACTGAGCCTGCAGAGTTCGTGGAGGTCAAGAGGTCAACACCCAGACCAAACAAAGGTATTCAGTTTACTTTTTTACAGCCTCTTTCCTCAACATGGAGACTCGAACACAACTGTGATGCAGATACAGTCAGCCTTAAAGGGCGAGTCCTCCAATTTTACACATTAAGGTGTGTTTACAGGTGTTAGGCAGCCTAGTGAATATGTGGAAACAGTAGTATGAAGCCTTTTGTGGCTCCAGAGGAAGCTGAGCATTTAATCTGATAAACTGCCTCCAGTGATGTCACTCCGTTGCTAGTTTGCATCGTGGGTAATGTAGTCACCAGGTTTTGAAAAGGAAGATGAATGCGTGGAATAAAAAAGGTGATATCTGTGTCGATTCTGATCATTTGAGTCCAGCAGTGTTACAGGAGTGACAACGATAGACCAGATACATTACCCACAATGCAACTTGACCCATGAGTGACATCACCGCAGTGAATTTATCAGATTACATTTAGCTTCCTCTGTGTTTTGTACATGTGCAGAGGTACTCGCCGAGACCTGTAAACACACTTTAATCTGCAAAATTGGTGGAGTTACCCTTTAAAGACTGCTGCCTGTCAGTGAGATACACCTGCATCGGTTTTTAGGTGGATGCATCACTTAAAAACACGGACAGACGGGGTTACATCAGCAACAATATATCATAATACGGGACGTTACCAGAGAAGTTTGAACCGTTCAGTCTGTCCGCGGCTCCATTGGACACAAAAAGGTCTCCTGGTGAAACATCCAACCCCGGCAGGCTGACCACCACGGAGCTCCGCCTCCTCTCCTGGAGCCTGAGGGGGAAACGGTGAACAGGTGAACGTCTACAGATGGTTCTTTCCGCTTTCGTTGGCAGATTCAAACTGGCACGAACGCTCGACATATTTAAAAAAAAAAAAAAAAACACAGCCTCATCAGAAATGTTAGCTTCACTGTCACAAGGACCGTTGTCGTCCTATTGTAGATATGAGTGAATAGACTTAGCGCAAGCCACAGGAAATAACAAAATTCCTTTTGTGCTTTTTACATGGTTGACATGCCACTGAAATACCATCTGCATTGTGCAGAACATTTGGCGATTAACACGAGCAGCAGCAGCAGCAGAAATCATAGAGGATAAGTGTTATGTGTCCGGCTTATGTGTGGATATCAACCGATTAATGGATCACCCTATTTGTGTGGAAGGAGGCGAGCTGTCAGTGCGAGCCGGTTCTAATCCTCTTGGTCTCCTTTTCATAGTCAGGAACCGAGGCACGGCCGCGGCTGGAAAAACACAGGCCTGCCTTTTAGCCTGGAGCAAAGCTCAAACAGCCACTGTTCTCAAGTGTTTTGACTTATCTTTGTGCTGCTGTACTTCTGGGATTACAGCTGAGAGTAAGGGGAGCATTCGTGTTGTGAAATTAAAAACCTTAATAAATGTAATTCCACAACGAGGCGTGAAGAATGGAGACTCACTATCTCTGCCTTTGTTTCTTATAACAATAATAATAATAATGACAGTAAAACTTGATCGGCGACTGTGTGAGTACAACGATCACAATCCAAACTGTGCCAGTAACAACAACACGAGAGGCGTCTGGCCGTTTGAACGCGTATGATGAGTCGCTCGGCAACCAGACAGGCTTGTTTTGCCAAAGGTAAGCTTCACTTTCAGCAGGCTGACACTGATCGACGGCTGGTCAGTGACCCACGTCAACGCGCTGCGGTTTCACCTCTAAATTTTTCAGGCTCTCGTCTTTAAAAAAGAAGAGTTTAAAGTTCAGAGGTAGATCGAAACTGAAGAGACGAGCTGAAGGAGAAGCAGTAAAACAATCGATCGACGCGCTTTGTGTCTGACAAAAGGTTACCAGGACACGATGGCACCATAAGGAAGCCAGTGTGCCTGTTTATGATAACAATACAATAAACTGGAGCAGAAGTACGAGCGAGGGGAACAAATGCTGCTGCTGGTTCTCTCTGTTTACTATTATACCCGAGGCCACACGAACCGTCTTCCTCTTTTTTCAGCTCACAGTATCCTCTGAAACAGAAGTTGCATTTCTGCGGCTGTGCCTGAACTGTTGCACAAGCAGCAAACGAGACTAACTCGAATGCACATGTAGGCCACATGGCTGCGGGGACAACCTGTACCGCTGAGGACAAGTTTACTTTACAAACTGAACTGCAGTGGCAGGTTTGTCCTCCGGGACCAAGGCACCAACTGGTGGCAGGAGTCGAGCCCTTCGTGGTAAACCGATACAGATATCGATGTATAGGCGGGCAGTAAATCAACAGTATAGTGAGCAGCAGCACCTGAACACTGTGGAGAGGATACGTGGCTAATGGGGAGGCACGATTACTCCTCTAAACCAGGTCAGCACCTCCTCGCAGTTCATCCTCACAATGGCGTCCTGTTGCTTTGTGGCCCGCTCAGAAAGCTTTCTCTGTGCCACCGAGAGCACTTGTGAAAAAAAAAAAAAATGGGTGTTTTGTTCCCGCACAACAAGAGAAATAATGATGCCCCCCCCCCCCCAAAAAAAAAACAAAACTGTCCCGACCAATGGCTCACAGGACCCCGGTCACTGTAATAAGAGGCACAGTGCCAGGGTGCAATTACAGGGACAATAGCTGCCTAATTATCCAGTGAGGGGAAGAGCCCGGCGGCCCATTAGGAGGGGTGTGGGTGGCAGTGAGAGAAAACAGCCTTAATGAGGGTTTGTCTAGTCCATCCATAACCATGGGACTCTCAAAACTTAACCCAGCAAGCTTATGCCCCATTAACAAAGACGTGAGCGACAATGAATGCACAATGGGGGCTCCTCGAACGTCCAATCATCCTCGTGAGCGAGCGTCCGAGGGGATGGCACGGTGACATGTTCACATATTTCTGCTTCCCCTCCTCGACTCAGATATTTGTTGGAAACAGAAGCGTCGGCGGCTCACTTAGGAAAAAAAAAGAGTTTTTATCTGAGTGACAGGAAAGACGTGCGAGCTCAGTCGTTTACTTATCAGTCACAGCAGGGAAAGTTTTTTACTACATTCCTCCCGACATGCAAACATGTTCCGACAGACTTTAAAAGGTGAGTCCAGGTGCTTCTGGCTGCGCTGACATGACATGCAAATCAGTCCAAAGGTGCACTTACCTATTATGTAAATGCTGTTTCTCCTGTAGGAAGAGAGGGGGAGAGAAAAAAAAAACTGCATCAGTCAATGGAAAATACTTTGAATGGTAAATATTCTTCACACTGCTACATAACTGTAGGGAGATATAACAGTAAATGTGCTGGAGATGAGAGTGAGGAACTGGCTGACAAGTTACAGAGCGAGTCAATCGATTAATCAGCCGATTACTTTCACGATTAGTCGTCTGAGAGTCTTCAAATTGCATCTTCTGTCCAGAAAAGCAGCAAATCCTCACATTCGAGAAGCCGGATTCTGCAATTGTTCGACTTAAGCGATTAGTCGATTATCAAAATAGCTGGCACTCATTTTTTTTCCTTTGATCGACTGATCTGTTCTTTTTCGTGCCTATCAGCATTCGTCTCACTGTACACCCAGCGTTGCATCCAGGGTGCAGAGGCCTCCTGCCGCTCAGGACACCCGCTGTATCACTTTCAAAAGACCAGTCAAGTTTGAATCAGTGTTTTTTAAGTGGCCGCTTGCATTCAAAAGCCTCTGATATCTGAGGAGAATGTCGGGACTCTATTGAGAATGTGCTCGCTTGAATACCGCGGGCTGATGAATAGATTCCCCCTCCCCACCCCACATTATCTTTCTCCATCGCTCACTGACCCCTCCATTATTGGGTGACTGCTGACTGCGGTGAATAGGGGCCCGAGGAGAGCACTTCCCAGGGCTCTCCGGGGGCAGCGGGCTTGGTCGGAGCTGTCAGTGCATGTAACTGCTGATTCATTTGCTGTCAAAAGCTCGCATTGTGAGCGACCACCGCAGGAGGCAAAGGGCGGAACCGAGGGGAGCGGAGGGAAAGGAAGGGAAGGAATGTGCAACCATTTAATTGATGGACTCTCAGCAGCACATGTCTGGTGAGAGAAGCTGGTGAGCTCACCTGTGCTTCACTGTCAGGGAATCCAAAATTGCTGTTCCTGTGAGCCGGGTGAGCGCTGTGACACTCTTGTCTCTTGGACGTGAGGCCGTTGTCGAAAGTCTGGGATCTGTGCGATCTGGTTCTCTGTCGGCCGAGACGATGAGACGGACTGGTGGTCATGACCCGCCTCCCCGTCAGAGAGGGGGCTCGCCGCGAGAGGAGACTTGACCCTATGGGGGCTTACGGGGCACGGGGTGCTCTCAGAGGAAGGCTCCTCCCGGGTGCTCCCCATCCTGAGGGGATCCCAGGAGTCCGTCGGGGGACGCCGGGTGCTCCTCATCCTCCTCAAGGTGGGAGACGTGGAGATGCGCCCAGGAGCCTGCCGGTCAAACTGGAAGTAAGGTGCCACCAAGCCGTCACCGTCCACCAGGGACGAGTGTCTCAGCTTGGAGTTTGTCCGTGTGAGGTCTATGTGCATGATGACCGGGTTGCTGGTCTGACACTCCTTATCCTCAAAGGCTCCTCGGTCCGTTTGTGTCTCTGCGTTGGCCACACCGGCGCTGACATCTTCATTCTCGTCCCACTCGATGTAACTCCAGTCCAGCCTCTTCTCCACGTCCTGGTCTTTGTCTTGCAGGATAACGTGCTTCAGCGCAGACATTATAACCTCACAGGCATCGTAGTGCGGCAGAGATCAGGAGAAAAGCGAGCGATCTAGGGGTCTTTTTTTTTTTCCTCCTCTTGAGTTTAAGGTCAGATGATAATCCTGTTGCATTCCAGCTCTGTTCTCACCATTCACCTCTGCAGCGACTGAGGGGGGAGAAGAGAGAGAGAGAGAGGAAAGAAAAGCAGAAAATATGTCAATAGGCAAAACGAGGCAGGCTGAACACAAAAACTAATCTTCTGAGGGGATTTGAACTGGGTTGAACGTGGTCATCTGGCAGCGAAGCAGCTTTAAACGCAGAGCAGGAGGACAACAGGTCGAGACCCGCGCAGCACAGCGAGCAGTACAGTCTGTCATGACATGCTGTGAGACACAAAGAGCCAGACCCGCACCTTGTTCCAGCTCTCTCTATTGTTCCAGCTCTCAAACACTCGGGTCGATTCTCTCCTTTCACACTGTCGCTTTTTTTATTCTCTCTGTTTTCTCCCATGTTAATCTGAGTTTCGTTGTTTTATGGAGCAGCAGAATCATTCGTCACGTCCCACGAGGTGAGCAGGTAACACAAGACACAACAACGTCCCCGAGAGGAAAGTTTATACAGCCTCGGGTGAAACCAGATATCAGAAACAAACACGTGTCTGAGAATAAAGTCGTTAAAATGGGATCAGTCTGGTTTTTCTACTCACATTCTGCGGCGCGACGGCTGTGAATGTGTCCGGGGAGAGAGCCGCAGCTGCCGGCGGGAGTCGCGGAGCTGAGAGGCTCCGAGTGTCGCTGTGAACACCGAACACCGCCTGCAGTCCAGCGTCCGACAGCGGCGACACGCAACTGAACAGGTCGGTGAGGCGCCGCCAGGAGGAGGGAGGAGAGGGGGAGGAGGAGGGAGGAGAGGGAGGAGAGGGAGGAGGGAGGAGGAGAGGGAGGAGGGAGTGGAGCGTCTCACTGTCCGGAGCTGCAGGGAAGGTGCGACCTGCACCATCAACTCTCTCTCTCTCTCTCTCATCTCTCTCTCTCTGTCTCCCCCCTCTATCTCTCCACTCCCTCTCTCCCCTCTCTCCCTTCTCTCTCCCTCTCCTATCCTTGTCTCCCCCCTCTCCCCCTCTCTCTCCATCTGTGCTCCCCTCTCTCTCCCCTCTCTCTCCCCCTCTCTCCCCCTCTCTCTCCCCTCTCTCCCCCCTCTCTCCCTCTCCTATCTGTGTCTCCCCTCTCTCTCCCCTCTCTCTCTCCCCTCTCTCCCCTCTCTCTCCCCTCTCTCTCCCCTCTCTCTCCCTCTCCTATCTTTGTCTCCCCTCTCTCCCCCCTCTCTCCCCTCTCTCTCTCCCCCTCTCTCCCCCTCTCTCCCCCCCTCTCTCCCCCTCTCTCCCCTCTCTCCCCCCTCTCTCCCTTCTCTCTCCCTCTCCTATCTTTGTCTCCCCTCTCTCTCCACTCTCTCCCCTTTCTCCCCTCACTCTCCCCCTCTCTCTCCCTCTCCTATCTTTGTCTCCCCTCTCTCCCCCCTCTCTCCCCTCTCTCTCTCCCCCTCTCTCCCCTCTCCCCCCTCTCTCTCTCCCCCTCTCTCCCTCTCTCTCCCCTCTCTCTCCCTCTCCTATCTTTGTCTCCCCTCTCTCCCCCCCTCTCCCCCCTCTCTCTCTCCCCCTCTCTCCCTCTCTCTCCCCTCTCTCCCTTCTCTCTCCCTCTTCTATCTTTGTCTCCCCTCTCTCCCCCCCTCTGTCTCTCTTCCCCCACCCTCTCTCTCCCTCCTCCCTGTCTCTCTCTCCCTTCCTCTCTCTCTCCCTTCCTCTCTTTCTCCCCTCTCTCTCTCTTTCTCCCTCCCTTCCTCCCTCCCTCTACAGGAACAATAACTGGGCTTGTTCAATCAATACTTTTTGTTCAATAAACTTGTGTCAGATTATTGTCACAGAAAATTGAAATAAGTCACTAGTTTCCACAGCGGTCTGTATGAAAGGCTCGGAATACATTAACGCTTCTGAATCAGATTCTTTTTATTGTGTTGTTCCTCTTCTGTTTGATATTTTTAGCCTAACATCTTTTCAATATCTCTAATATCATCATATGCTTAAAAAAAGAATTAACTAATTCCTTCTGTCGGCCTTGGTGGAAGACGCTGGCCTACTGCTACACTTGTCCAAAAATAACAAAAGAACTAACATAAGTTTGTTATTTTTTATGATTTATATAAATTGTATGGCAAAATCATTGATGCATAAACATGTACGCAGCATTATAATGTTGCAGGTCATTCATATTTGTTCTATTTCACTAATTTCAGTGTCTAATCTTAAAAAAAAAACAATTGTACATGATGGATATTACATTTTACTCAACGTACTTAAACATGTTCATTGAACAAAACAGGAGCAGGAAGAAGACAAACTTGTGATCAAGGTGGACTTTATTTTTCGGTACTTAATACTGATGTTGGGTAGTTGAATGTGTTTAACTACGTCATATTTTATTTATTGATCAAGTTGTTAAATAAATGTTGTGAGTATAAAATTACAGTTGCCTCTTAAATTGAGTGGAGTGGAGTAACATAAAATGTAAACAGTAAAGTAGCTAAAATTCATACTAAAGTATAATATTACAGTTCTGTGAAAACCTTTTGTTGTTTTCTTCCAGAACATTGTGTGACAGATTTGACAAGAAAGGCTGATGTATTTTTCCGGCCTTATAAAACAGTGATGGAGACTGAAGTGGCGTCCCGTTACAGGTGTTGTATCATAATGTCTGTTCGGCACAGCGAGGCTGTAAACATGTGGCTTCCAGGCAGGAAAACCAGTTTGTGTGGCAACATTAAATAATAACTGTCAGAGCATCTAAAGGTCAGAAGTAATCTGTGATGTCAGAGCAGGAAGTAAAAACCACTTCAGAGGAGGCGAGTCGACCATCATGCACCTCTGTCGGCTCTTCTGGTTCCACTAACTCCTCTGTTTGGGCTGAATGTTGTGGACCATCATCACTCTGATCTCTACATGTTTGGATCAGACCCTACAGATTCAGATGTGTGACACTGTGTCTCACCTGCAGCCGGCGTTTACACCTGAGGACTGTCGGCATCAGTGTGAAACAGTCTTGTCTGTTCTACTTGTTTGTATTTAAAACACAGACAAGTTAAAATGAGGTGGGGGAGCAGGAGAGTTACCTGTTGGTTCAGAACACTAGGGGGCGACACAGGTCCAATAATGGGATGACAGTGCAGCTGAGTCAGAACCCTAGCGGCCCCTTCTGGGTCAACACAGGTGGTGCATCAGTGTGTCCAGAACCACTTGTTCTTTAATGGCCTCTGTCTTATTTATTCAGTGAATAAGATAACTGAACATCAGATATAATTATATTAATGTCGTCTCTTTCTGTCGACGTGTCGTGATTGAACATGAAACATTTTTGGCTCTTCAACAGAAACATCACCATTAAAAATATTATCCTCATCTTCATCTTCATCATTAGAGCCCCTGAAAGTATCCAGGTGCTGTTGTTAAATGAGATGACGGCTGCGACAATGTTAATACACACAAGTCCTTCATGCAAAACCCTATTACATGCACTTTAAGTATTTACAAGTAGTCATTCTGGAGGAAAGTCTCATCATGTGTAACATTATAAGAATATAAATACTGATGCGTGGATGTTTGAGCAGCGTGTTGCTGTTGAGGTGAAGCTGGTATTAACTTCCTTGTTTTCAGTTTGCTGGTTTGTACCTGAAGGTTCTCAGTTCAGAGGACGAGGCGTCGAAGGGATGTTCCTCTAATCTGTTCTTTATCGCCAAACATCAGGTGACTTTAGCCTTTTTATTTTAGACTGAACCTGTTCAAGAGGGGAAATGTGTCTCACCTGTACATCAACTCAAAGACACCTGATCTGACATCATGAACCTTGTCAACACTTTCACAAAAACCAGCATGTCCCAAACGACACGCTGGTTTTCGTGAAAGTGTTGACAAGGTCCATGTGTAAAATCTACTTACTAGAAACTGCAGCTGTAAAGTAAATGTAGTAGAAGCATGAATCAACTTAAACTACAAATACTCAGGTAAAGTTCAGAACAGTTTGTGTTCAGTCATTTAAATATGGTCACTGTGTGTTTTAGGCTAGAAGACTGTGGATCTTTTGTAGTATGTACGGTGGCCCTGGAGTCCAAAACACAACATTTCACAACAGAATAATAAGAGAAAAATGAGAAACACAGACATTCGTCTCATCGTGGCATTAAAATGCACCACAGCTGTCGTGACGTGTGCATGAGACGGCGTCTCAGTGAGTCCTGCTGCAGCTGGAGGAACTTTAATGGCTGAAAATAACAAAAAAAAACAAACTCACTCCGGCTTTTTGCTGCTGTTTTCCAAAAAGTAAGTACAGAGAAGAAACACGATCATGTGACGAGCTATTAATGTGTGATTTATGATTCCTCTGCAGGGCATTATTATCATCTTTATCTGTATCTTTTTATCCTTTAGTCTTTTTAATATTAAAAAAGTGGTATGTTGTTGTTGTTTTCACCTGCATTAAAGGACCTGTACGTAGTTTTTTGGAGAAGAAATTCTGACCCATTAACAATAATAATGAGGTAACAATACAAACTCAGAAATATTCATATTCATTCCATGACTGAGTAAACCGGCTGTTCTCAGAGGAAAACATGATCTCAAGAACCCTGTTTATAGGTAGAAAGGTGGCAGGGTCCGCCACATGTAAACAAAGTAAAACAGTATGAAACTTTTGTTGTTTAAGGTCAGTTTGTTTACTCAGTTCATTCAGTCATTAAAACAAATAGAGCGTTTATTTAGTTTGTTTAGGCATAAAAACAAACTCGTCTGATTACAATTTATTCTCCAAAACTACAGAGTGCACCTTTAATTCGCACTTAAATCGAGACACAAAGTGTTCGATTGTTAAAACAAAATGAAATAAGTGATGATACGAAACAAAATAAGTTACATAACTATGAAGTCATGAAATAAAACCTCACTAATTTTAACGACGTATAAGATTGAATTGATTAAAACGTTCAATCCTGCTGCTTTTCACAATAAAAGCACGCATTGCAAGCCATTTTTTTTCTCTTCCATTTCAGCAGTTTGGATTTCTACAAATCCATCTACACACAGAGACTATGACAGATATTAAAATGTTTATGTCCGACAGAAACAGAAAGTATCCTCCATGTGTCTCACATCCGTCAGAGGTCTGAGCCTCCAGCAGCAGCACACACACTGTGAAATCTGCACTCACAACTCGAGCTGATCGATGAATGAGCAGAAAGTCTTCCTGCTCCGGATAAAAACAAAAACATGTCAGTGAACGGAATTCGCTCACAGCCCTGACAGCAGCAGTCTCCTCCCCCTCAAGTGGATGTGAAGAAGAGCCCTCTCCGGTCTGACTGACATACAGGAAGAAGTTGACTAACTCTTTCAAACATTGCCTTTTCTCTCTAAAAAGAAAAGCAAAGAAAAGCAGCTTCACCAGTTTTTCTTGTTGTGCACTTTCGCTTTTTCCCCTCAAATCGACTCGATGGAAACGCAGATCTGGAAGGAATGAAGGTGGATCCGAGGACTGCTGCTGCTGCTGCTGAGGCGGAGGAGCTGTAACGTGGTGGGGTCCCTTCAAATCCGGAGAGAAGACACTTCTTTATAAATGGGAAACGAACCAAACGACGAGTGAAACATGTCAGAGCACAGGTCGAGTTTCCTTCACATCGGAGACATTGTGTCTCTGTACGCGGAAGGCTCGGTGAATGGCTTCATCAGTACTTTGGGGTATGTTCCTCCTCTCTCTCTCTCTCTGCGCACTGACCCGGTCCATATGGACATTAATCCTTCTATATCTTTCACTGCTCTCACTTCACATCTCTCCCACTCCTCCTCTTCTTTTATTAATCCTAAATGTGTTCACTTGTACAGTTTTTTTTTAAAAAAAAAGAAAAGAAAAAGTGCCCGAGTGTGAAAAGTGTGCGACTTGTGGCCAAGGCCTGTCAGCGCGCTGCCTCTCAGGAAACTCTACGCAAATGTAACAGGAATGCAAAGCAGCGTGTTGCTCCAGGTACACAAAGTGGTGCTGCTCACAAGAAGGGCTCCTCCATCTGTGGGGGCCCCCCCACCCCCCAAAGTAGGGTTCGGGGACCCGGAGGGGGACGTGAGGAGGTGTCAGTGGGGGGACCATAAAGAAATCAGATCCAATCTGTCCTTAAACTCTTGATTGGAGTGAGGAAAAACTTTCCATATTGAGAAAACGAACCTTCTAAATTGCACTGACAGAATATCTGATAGAAATGATAATATATGTAAAGTTTGTGGATCCAGGATACGGCCTGAGCCTGAACCACATGACCTCCTGTCCACCATCGTGGTGACCTGGAAGAGGCCACGCAAGATCGTTATCAGTAAAACAGGAAAGATCAGCGTGAGGAGGCGTCAGATTACAGAAATACAGATTTAAACGATGAGAGCAATGGTCCAGCAGAGTCCAGGGTTTGATGATCCGGATCTGTCAGTATGTGAGGCAGCAGGGGCCACGAGAGGTGGACGTCCCCCTTCCATCAGGAGGGGAGCCTGAATGAAAAGAGGAGGAGGAGGAGGAGGAGCAGGAGGGAGCTACAGAGAGTGACACAGCTTGGAGAAATGTTTATCAGACTAAACATGTGAGGACGATGTGATTCTGATGTTATATTTGAGAGACTCATCGAGTCTGAGGCGGACACACAGACAGAGGAGTGATCACTGTTTTACATCCGCTCAGTCTTTCTCCGTGCTGCTCGCTACGTCCTCCACCTGCAGCGTGATGTCACACAGTTACGTAAATAATCCAAGTCAATATTTAGAGTTTACACACCCTAAAGAAATCTGCAACTTCTTACGTATAATCCTACAAGCATATACACAGAACTGAGTCCTGTACTTTAGATGCTACTGGCTGCTAAATGGGTCTAAATGTTACTCAGTCTTTACCGTGACTTAAGGTAAGGTAACATTACCAACATCAACATTACACCTTGTCGCACTTCAGAGGGACTGTACCCTTGACATGAATAAAATGCATGGCTACTACACATAGTGTAATTCACTTAAAGGTGCATCATGTCAGATTTTGCAAATACACATGGGGCAGCGTATCACCAGAGTAACTGTAGCTACTGTTAGCGTCACGCTGATGAAGCGTCTCAGGTCATGGTACTTAGTATTACTGTTAGCTAGTTAGCTCAGGTTAACCGTGCAGTGAACTCGGGGCCCGGGGTTGGCGTGGATGGGCTAGTTGGTTAGCATGCTAACTTCTTACATACTTTGGAGGAAGGCTGCAGGATGTGGTCAACAATGTACACTGCGACTATTTTGACAGATGTTGCGATTACGATATGATTCATTTAGTGAGAATGATCATTTTTGCATCCCAATTTTTCATATTCAAAGAAAAAACTTATTAAAACACCTGATACATTCATGTTGATGTGACATTTGTTGGCGTCTGTACCAAACGATCAGGTTTTCTTACATCTATAAAAGAAGATTTGTTGGTCAGGACGTGTTTTTAGCATTGTAAAGCTGTTTTGTGACATAATTCACCTTTGAAGCATCCTTGTGACCGTTCATATTGTGTGATGATAGTATAAGAGACAAGTTTTGAAGAGAAATCTTGACTCAAATTTCCAGATTCAGTCATCATTTAAAGCAGTGGTTACAGACTTCGGGGTCACAGGATGAGCATAATGACAGGAAAGAAGAAATAACAGCAACATTTATACTGAATTTGACAGTTTTAGTAGGCGTTGCATTTTTAGTCGATAACAATCAAGTGAGTCGAAGTTTTGCAGGATGGCTAATAAACATTCAACTTACGATGAGGGTTTTTCAAGCCGACCGTTGATACTTTGACTTGTCATGTGAGTTTTTATTTTTTTTAATTTTTCCGCCAACTAACTCATCCAGTCAGCCGACTGTCAGTCTGACTTCACATGTTCAGCTGTGTGTGGGTGTGATTTGAAACTTCTGTTCACGGCGCCGTTCTCCACACAGCAGTGCAACAAAAATGAATACCACAAACAGACCGTTTTTTTTTTGTTTGACCGTAGTTCCTCCTCAGCTGTCTCGGTCGGTTCCTGGTGCACTCTTAGCCTGCAGAACGAGCGTGGAGAGACCGACTGGCTCTGAAGGAATGAGTCGGCCCCACCCACCTCCTCTCCCTTTTCCTCACCCCTCTGTTTCTCAGTCTTGACGTTTCTGCCGTAAATTCCTCAGAAACTGAAACTACAGCACAGCTGGCTTGTTGAAGCCTCCTCTTCAGTCACTTGTGCTGTTGAGTGAGTAGATAGACAACAATGCTCCCGGCTTCACTACCTGCCTCACTGTTCTCATGAAATCCTCCCTATCTTTAAAAGCCGGTGCCAAAGTAAATGTGAGTGTACAGGCTGTGCATTTCAAAAATGCAAAAGCGTAGAGCGGCCGATTGTTTGCAGCTCCTGTTGTGGTGAAGCGAAGCCGGGAAACTCTTATCAGCGACTCCATAACTTATGTAGTTTGACAGGAGCGCTGAGTGTTTTGTTATCGAGGGCCGTGCTGTGCCAGAGAGCTCGCCAAGGCCCAGAAAAGCAAGCACCACGGCCCACTGTGAGCACAGTGCAACCTCGGCTAGCGCAAGGCTGCTCATGCCCGTGTTTGCTCAGGATAACATTTAAATCCGCGAGTTCCTCACACACCTTTCATTGCAAACACTCGAAAGCCAGATGACCTTTGAGCTCCTTATGATTTCTGGCTGATCAGATCCGTCGTCAGTTGTTGACCTCCGTGTCTTGGATCTCCCGCCACGTTTTTTAATCATCAGAGGTTCATTTTGGTGCCGTTTTTGTGTTTCAGTCCACTTTATTGTGCATGGAGGAGATGAGAGATAAAATAAACATTGCAGTTACTCTAAAAAAAACAAAAAACGATTGACATTTGAGTTTCTCACAAGGTCGTCTGGCTGATCGGATCCATTAGTGACCTCTGTGTTTTGGATCTCCTGCCGCATGTTTAAATCATCAGAAAAGCTCCTTTTTGGTGCAATTTTCCTGTTAAAAAAAAGATGATAATTTTATTTCTATATGATTATGTTCCGTAAATGTTGAAATAATGACAGGGTGCAGTTAATGAGACAGCGTATGACTCATCTTAGATTGCTCGGCTGCTTTATCAGCAGGTCGAAACAGGCAGCGACACACATTAGTTGTAAAACCTCTCACCCACCAACACTTTTCTGACGGATGTTGTCCTTCACCTTCAACGGCAGAATCACATCAGACCTGCCGCTCCGCAGTACATACGGTATTATTTTTTCCTGTTGTTGTCTCAGGTTGCCCCCACAAGCGGTGGAGCTAAATTTAGCTCACCCCTGTCTGACCTGGTGGATTTATCATCGGTTCATGTTTAACTCGGTTACAGAGCAAACTCTTGCGCCGGCTGTGAGTGTCGGGCCCTGTGGAAGCCTCCCTGTTTGAACTAAAGCTCGGCTCTGTGCGGACTTAAAGGTTACTTATTTATGAGCTCGGGGGACTTTTCCAGAGAGCCTTCCTGTTTTAGCCATTTAGCACTCGATTCTGCTTCCTGCCGGGGCTCTATTGTCTCTCATTTAGATGTAACCGATACAGAGTCGCAGGAAATAATACACAGCCTGTGGATTCGACGCTGATCAAGTGCCGTGGCATGAATAGGAAGCGCCTCGCCTCGCTCCTCCGCGGCTGCCAGCTTTGTGTGAATCGGAGGAATTGTCCGTTGCATTATGTTTCTCCTCAGTGGACAGGATGAATGGACGGGCTTGTGCACCTCGGCCTCTGGCGCAGCTAGGATAAAGGGAGCGGGATGACATGGAGCGTTTGATATAGAAACTCTCAGCTGGTGTATTTTCAACCGGTCGAAGTTACAACAGCTCTCTGGTTTAAAGCCGTATGTGTCCGTCACGTGAGGAGTCCCTCAAACACTGTGAGCACTCTGACCTTTGCCCTCGCTAGCTTTACACACATGATATTATGCTCTCGAACTTAAGTAAACTTTCACATCAGATTATCTCACATTTGCTCTCCGAGACGTGGTCTGCTCATCTTCAGGCTTGTCGTGACTTGACTAAACCGAGTTCCTTAAGGTTTAAGAGTCAGAGTCACTCCAGCAGTGTGAAGTAGGGCAGGTGTAACTTTCAGATCAAAGTGTTTTAAAACAAATCCAACAAGTGGCAGCATGAAAACAAGGATTTACTGACGGGAAGAACAAATTCCATCACTTTCTTTTACTAAAACGAGTGAAATAAAGATGATTTTGCTGCTGCAGCACACTTTAAACTGAGTTAGAAGTAAAACTCAGATGCAGTCTGACTTCTACTTTGACAGCGTTAATGTTTTTAGGTCTTTATGTTCGTGAATCCGCTCTTTTTTTTTCCACCTTCATTGTCTTCCCTCCAGTTCCACTAAATAATGGGCTCGCTGCCATCCCAGCTTTTATGTGCGCCGTCACCTTCAGTCCTCCGAGTGTTGACTGCTAACACAGGCGGCTGAAATGAAACTTGTTTAACACGGTTTTCTGAAAGGCGATTTTAAACCTGGGATTAACACTCTGCGCCTGGTTTCATTTACACTGCCGTAAATCATCCGGCGACAAGACAGACTTCATGTCACGGGATACAACTCATCTTCACCCACTGATATGTGATGTGACACCTGCAGAGGTGTCATTCACGCAGGGGACGCTGGGAAACATCCCCCACCCCTTTTTGAAATGAGCTAAAAACTTTCTTGCACCAATAAACGATAACTAAGATTTAGTGGAATTTGATTCATATTCAAATGCTGTAATTATCTACTGTGATCTCATATAATCCCTAATACATGTTAGACTGATATATATGAACATCTATATGATTTACTGGCCCTTAATTTAGAAATTACTTGCTCTTAAAAATGCTTGACAGGTCCTTTAAAAAGACTTTATCTTCCCCACTCATGTCTCCACCACAAAGTGTCCTCAGACAGACGAACGCATGTTTTCATGAATGTGGCAAATGAGGCTGTAACGAATAGCCATCACACTTGTCACAGTGTTCACTTAATGCTGTTTTTGCGCCGTTAATTCCTGTCAGTCATCAGCTGCAGATCTTTAAGTAAGTAATCTTTCACTAAACTGTCAATAAAACATCCCTAGTAAGTAAAATGATTAGATAAGAAGTCTTGGATGTGGGAAACAAGGCTGTTATTAAGTGGATGACACCCTTCCAGTTCCCTCTAATCAACCCTGCACAGAAACCACATGGTTTCCTCTGGTGGCTGCAGCCAACTGTAGCCTGTGTTCGCTATACTAACCTACAGCAGAGGAGCTCAGTCCTCAGAGAACTATTCACCCTTCAAAGCTTCATTTAGCATTTTAAACCATGTTGATTTCTGGTTTTGCTACTGTAAGTACTGTGAGATATATTTTCTCTCCGTCCACTTTGACTCTGCACTGTGTGGAAGCCTCAGAAAACATGGATGTCATTTTATCCACCTCGATTCAAACCACAAGCCCCAGCAGACCTCCTCCCCCCCCCCCGCTGGGCTTGAAAAAACGGAGATCAAAGCGGCATAAAATTCGATGATCTCCGTCCAGAAATGTTCAGAGCATCAGTCCAGATACTGGGAGAGCACCGAGGAGATGGACATGATGGTGCACAGAGACGTCATTCTTTATTATATTTTGCCGGTGCAGCTTTTTCATCCTGCTGGAGGCTTCAGGCAGCCGGCTGTAGAGCCGCTGTGGTTTCTGAACCGTGTATTCAAATGAGTTTATGAAGCGGTCCGAGACTGTGCATTGTGTATTCGCATTTGACTGTAATACCACAATTAGACCGCAGCTTATTCCATTTATATCTTTGTGTTTAAGTTGAGTGGCCAATAGAACATTTGCATAAAGATGAAAGGAGACATTTTCAGGTTTCTTGATGTTATTTCAGGGTTTATTCCTAGAATACGTTTACATGTGGATTCCCCCTCTTGTCTAAAACACTGCTAAGCTCTCGTCTCTTTAAGGATTCAGATACTTTAGATTTAAAGTATTTTAATTCCTGCATTGTTTACATCCGTGTTTACCAGCTGCTGACTTCTCCTCTCCTGTCTTTGTTGGTGCGTTGCTGCATTTCTTGACGGGTTAAATCCACCTCTGAAATCATGTGAAACCACCGTCTGCACTACGTATCACTGTGGATCACACGAGACAAAACAGGGACCCATTCATATTAAACGTAAAGCGCTGCTAGAGGTTAAAACAAACTCCACGGGGTCCCTTTGAAATGTTTAAAAGGACTGCAATATATTGTATTGCTTCCTGTTTTGATAAGTTACCAGGGTCACAACTTAATGACTCGCTGTGGTGTGAACTAATGTGAATTTATTCAGATTATTAGTGGCGCAAAGTTGTTTCCTTCCTTTAGATATTAAACTCCAGAACTGTTCTGCTTTCTGTTCGTTCGGTTAGTTTATGTCTGTCATAGATTGCAGTGGTGGCTTACGTGCACATAGACACGTTGCAACCAGTGTGTGTGTGATAAAGTGGTTTTTGTTTTGTTTGTGACATGAAACTTTCATTATCGTGGGAAGGAAGTCACGTCGAATAATTTAGACGTGATCATTTTGTGCTCTTCTCTGCAGGCTTGTCGATGACAGGTGTGTTGTCCAGCCTGATGCAGGAGATCTGGCCAACCCTCCCAAAAAGTTCAGAGGTGAGTAGAAATATGCTAGTCACACTGGTTCAAGGTTACACACACACACACACACACACACACACACACACACACACACACACGCACACTTGTTTAAACTGTCGAGGCCGACCTGGTCCTTGGCGCTCAGTGTTATGTAACACAACATTGTGGCTTTAGAGAAGCTTTCATGTGTTTAAGTGACTCTGCAGGCCTCCGGTGGGTAAATACCCATTAACCTCAAAAAATGCAGCTCCACCACATTAAGACCTTTGGGTGGCACTAAAGCCGACTCCCTGAGAGCGACTCCTGTGTGCCTGAATGCCTCTCTTCCTCCGCAGATTGCCTCTTCAAGGTGTGTCCCATGAACAGATACTCAGCCCAGAAGCAGTTCTGGAAGGCCAAACAAGGAAAACAAGGGAACAACAACACGCAGGCGGACCTGTTTAAGAAGTTACAGGTAAAACCTTTTGTCACAATCTGCTTCTCGATTTCCTTTTTTTTTTAATTTCATTTGCATCCTAAAAGCTTGAGTCGATCTCTGTTTCATCACTCAGCATGCAGCGGAGCTGGAGCAGAAGCAGAACGAGTCGGAGAACAAGAAGCTCCTCGGAGAAGTTGTCAAATACAGTAACGTCATCCAGGTACTGTCCACCTCTCCCGCAAACACCCGCGGCGCCAGATTGTCTCGAGTCCAGAGCCTTGCTCTTGTTTTCCTGTTTACCAAGGTTACGTTACAGCTATCAAATCCCTGACACCTCAGGCAGCACTGTGGAAAATCACAATGGTCAAATTTGGTTTCTGTGAGACTTGTTTTCCGGAAACTAAATCAGGAAAAGCAGTTGCATATTCAACTGATTTTACAAAATGCGTCCGGGGCAGTCTCCATTGTTCCACCACTTCAGCCTGATCAATAAGCGACGTATCAGGATTGACTTCAAACGCTGGTTTAATTTACCCCGTGTTTGTTAAATGGAATCAGGAAATGTGTCGTGTGCTTCTACACACACCTCTTCAAATGAAGTCTAATTGGATTGACTAGTAAATCTCTGTTGAATCAATCAAAGAGTTACTGGAGGTGAAAACCAACAGCTGCTTTTTTCCCAAAATGTAGATCTGTCGTTACTTTAACTCATGTACTTTGAGGTACTTCTACTTTACATGAGTATTTTCTTTTCATACAACTCAGTACTTCTACTCGACTGATGTTCAGAGGGAAATATTGTACTTTTAAATCCACTGCAATTATATGACGGCTCTAGCGGCTAGTTAGTTTACACATTTAAATTTTGACACACCGAAAATACGATTACTCGGTTGCTTGATTACTAGATGGACAGAAAATTAAATGGTAACTCGCTTATTTACAGTTCTTGGGGAGTTCTGCTGCATATGTGAAAAACGTATTGTGAAGTATTTTGTGTCTCCAGACGAAGCTGCACGTAATCTGATGAATTGCCTCAAGTGTCTAGCTAAATTGCATTATGGGTAATGAAGCCTTCGGGATTTTGGAAAGGAAGAAAAATGCGTGGAGTGAAAACGGTTCTGCTGCGTTGAGCTTGACAGTTTGTTTTTAAACCGCTCATAATGAGTCCGACTTCAGCCCAGACTGCTTTTAAGAACCTAGTGCCTGCGTTACCCACAATGCAACAGTCACTGACCTTCATCACTGTAGGTATTATGTCGGATTATATTCATCCTCTTCTGGAGCATGTGTAATAATAATAATCTAATGATATGATATATTATACCAGTGACAATTGTAATACTTTGAACACTTCATCCACTGCTGCTCTTGAAGTATTTAAACACATTTCGATTCTTCTCGCTCAGCTTCTTCACATTAAGAGTAATAAGTACCTGACGGTGAACAAGCGTCTTCCCGCTCTGCTGGAGAAGAACGCCATGCGGGTTTCTTTGGACCCGGCCGGCAACGAGGGCTCCTGGTTCTACATCCAGCCCTTCTGGAAGCTCCGCAGCGAAGGAGATAATGTAGGTCCACCTCCACACACGTTCGTATAGACATGAAGTCGTGAACAGCAACTTGACTTTCCTCTCTGTTACGAGCAGATGTCGTTTGGTGTTTGAGCCGACTTTTTTCATCCTGTACACTGTCAGTTCATTGTTCGTCCTGTTCCAGTAACATTTCTGATTTTGTCCTTCCCCTTTTGGCTTTAGCATCCTATGGTTAAAGGTATTGCTCTTGATTGTGCATGGTGTTTGTGCAGTATTCAGTCAGACACAGAATATCATGTACAAAGCATGGATACACCGACCTCCCCAGTGCATGTAGGCTTCTAGGTTGAGCTTTAAAAGCATCCCTCCGGATGTGACTTTCTATCCACTGTATGTCACTGATAGTGCTTCACTTTATTTAAATATGTGTTTAAAGTTCCCCTCCACTCATAAAACAAGTGTTTTCTTATGGTTATGTCCTCTAAAATGCCTGACCTTGACTTTACTGACTTGTGTGCAACATTTATCACTCGAGAGGTGTTTTCACGTTGCTCCACTGAAAGCTGAAATGTCTATGCACTTCCCTAAAATCTTCCAATGAAAGCCAACTGCTGTCTAATACACAACCACTAATGCTGTGTCCACGAGTACCAGTAACAAGCTAACAAGCTAACAAACAACATCAACAAATCAAAGATGCTAACAACACTTTCCATTCTGATTCGTCTAAGAATTTGCTGATTTTGGTGCAGAACATGTTTCGTCATGACCGAATCTGTCCGATGTTTCGTCAGCCATCTTTGATCCGCACTGAACTCTCACTGGTCTGGTTAAGTTAATGTGTGAAAACCACAAAATATTAATTATAGAGTACATAGTTTATTTATTCAGCAAGTCACATTGAGATTGTTATCTAATATGCAAGTGAGCCTCAGTGAGATAAGAATGAAGTACAAAGACATATAAAGCTAGTTTTCATTTTCATAGCTTTTAGTTTTCTCATACCGTCCAGTGCTGCAGCTCTGTTTAAGCTCCTGTCTCTTTAAGACCCGCCTCTTTAATGCCCGCTCTGCTGTGATTGGTCAGTTCAAACGCGCTTGACAACAGCCGTGCAAAATCAATTGTTAAGAACCAAACTAGCTACTAGGCATACATTTGGCAAATATGTGACACGGGGCGATAGTGTGATGTCACAAAGTCACAGAATTAAAGGCGGGGCTACTGACGAGACGTTTAAGGAGCAGTGTTTTCTGTGGGAAAGAGGAACTTCTGTTGGTGCAGACTTTGACCTTTTTTAACTTTTGATATCTTTCACATGCGCAAGAACCTGATATAAAATACTGAAGGAAAGGAAAAATGAAAAAGCATAATAGGTCTCCTTTTAAATATACCTTCAAATAGACAACGGTCTGACAAAATGACCGAATACTTGGTGCAGGTATGAAACTGAATACCAATACAAGCATACTCTGTGTAAATTTGTAGAAAATAAAAAGGTTTAAAGTATTATAAATGAATGAAAGTGTACTAAAATAACTTGGTGTTAGTTGTAAAAACAATACATTTACATGTCTGGAGGGGAACTTTAAATATTCCAACACAACACTGGAATATGTGTGACGATGAGCCACCTGTGTCTGAAGCCACGGTGTGCTTGTGTGCGCCTGGTAAACATGACATGACGGCTATGACACCGTAGATTTAGGGAGTTAAGCGAGCATGTGTTGTGCAAGCAATGATACAATAACAGGCTGTGTACTTCTCAGTCACCATATCTTCGTATGCTGCATTCATGTGCACTCACCATGGTTTGAACCGAGCTGTCTCTCATGTGAAGCTCAGCCTGTTAGAGTCATGTTTGCAGACCTGAGACAAACCCCCCTTGCATGGAAACACACTCTTACCTTCTGTTTGGTCCATTTGAACACTGCTAGAATGTTTACCTGCCTGCGTCTCCTGTCTGTATGTGACTGTCTTTTAATTGGGTTCAAGGTGGTGGTTGGAGACAAGGTGGTGCTGATGCCAGTGAACGCAGGGCAGCCTCTTCACGCCAGTAACATCGAGCTGCTGGACAACCCCGGCTGCAAAGAGGTGGGATGAGATCAGTGCTGGTAACATACGACAAGATGAACCTGTAGCTTGTCTTCTAGCTTGATTAGTGGCTGGTGTTATCATGAACATGTCGCTTAATTTTGCGTTTCGCTTTATTCTCCGCTTCACGCCGCAGGTCAACGCCGTCAACTGCAACACCAGCTGGAAGATTGCCTTGTTCATGAAGTTTAGCGACTACAGGGAAGATGTGCTGAAGGGGGTGTGTTATTTTCTACTTTATCTTTTAATCCTTAGCGCCAACAGCATTCAGGTGTCTGTTGCAGAAATTTAGTTTTTTTTTTTTTGTCCTGTCCTCTTGTCAGGGAGACGTGGTGCGGCTGTTTCACGCCGAGCAGGAGAAGTTTCTGACCGGTGACGAGTACAAGAAGCAGCAGCACGTCTTCCTCAGGACCACGCTGCGGCAGTCCGCCACGTCCGCCACCAGCTCCAAGGCTCTCTGGGAGATCGAGGTAGACCGAACACGGGGATAAACAACGTTGTTTATGGATCCAGTTGAAAAGAATCATTTGTCAAGCTCAGTTTAAATATAATAAATCAACAATTGTTTCATTTTCAAGCAGCTGAATTAACGGTTTGGTCATATTATGAAAGTTAAGGTCCATTTCTCACGAACGTCGGCCTTTATTTCCTCTTTGATGACCTTTTGTCCGCCCGTCTGCCACTTCAACCTTTAGTTCTTTGTCGCACATTGTCTATTGTACTTCATCTTCCCCTTATCAGCTTTCACTAAATTATAGTTCCTGTTGTGCCGGAACGTGCTTATGTTACCGTATCAGCTGTTGAGATGTTGTCATGTCAGTATGACAAACACAAATTCCTGCTGTGCTCTTGACTTAGGGCAACTCTCGTTCTGACCCTGCAGTGATGTTGGTGCACCCGCGCCCTGAAAATAAAAGTGACACATCGATGTTAAGTTACACAGGGAGAGTAATAAGTTACTTTTGACTTGAAATCTACAACATAGATAACGTCTCTTCCATCATATAACTTACCCAGCGACAAGCTGCTGTACATGTTGCCCACTGAACGTCTCTCCTCAACCATTTTCTGCTCTGAAATCCAGTTTCTGTCATTGAGCCGGAGTCCTTCCTGCCTCACTGGCAGTAAACGCCTCATTTCCAGCAACAGCATTTATTTACATTGCTGTGCTGCCGTATCAGATCACTCAGGGTTCTGGAGGAATTTAACCTACAAGTTGTATTTTTCGCGGTTCCCTCGCACAAAATTTGCGACGAACAACAATCTTTCTTTGCGTCTTTGACTGAGACGCAAAATAACGGCTGATGAAAACTCTTCCAGCTGTTGACAGTCGATCTCTCTCCCTCAGCCTCCATACTCCCTGCAGTGATTTACCTGGTAGCCTGTCGTGTCCTGACCTGACCTGCCGCACATACACGTCAGTCTGTTCCTGCAGCGCAGGAATGCAGCATTACTTCATAGAACAACTGTGATATAATTCAGTGATTTGGAAATTGCAAACCCGACGCCGCTTGTTAGTGGGGAAAGTAAGAATATTACAGTAACTAGTTACTTTCCAGCACTGCCTGTTTCATTTAGTTTGTGAATTATTGTCATTTTAAATAACAGAAATTATTCCAAAAAACAGTCCTGTCCTACACGCAGCTGTACAGATTTAAAAGAAAATGTATAATTTATGAAAAAAGCTTCCTAGAATGACCTTAACAAACCCAGACTCTGAACACTTGCAGAAAATCTGATATTCGTAGACGTTTCATGCTCCTTGTTTTGTGTCTTTGTGTCAGGTCGTGCACTACGACCCCTGCAGAGGCGGCGCCGGCCAGTGGAACAGCCTCTTTCGCTTCAAACACCTGGCGACCGGGAATTACCTCGCTGCGGAGGTGAGTTTGTCACGCGCCTCTGCTTCCATCGTTTGGTTCAGTCTCTGCTTCATGATTGTAATTTCCTCTGCAGCATGTTGAGAAAGTCGCTCGCACTCCTGATCACTTTGTCTGAGTCACAGCTGAAGGGGAGTTTAGGGGATGTGCTGTAGGTGGCAGTGTTCCCATTGATATGGCCACTATCGCCCATCTCTGCCTGCTGAGCAGCCTGGATTTGGGTGATGGGGGATGATAATGACAGGATTATGATCAGAGCTTTTCGAAAATTCTTGAGGTCACTGACTGCTCATTTCCCCCCGCAGGTGAACCCTGAATTCAAAGACAACACGGTGGAGCCCAAAGGAGAGGTGAGTCGGTTAAACACGGCTGCAAAAAACACTGCGCCTCGCCTCTGATTGGCCGCCACGAACATAATTTTCACATTTTATGATTCAGGACATGCAAAAGGCAATGCAAATAGTTTGTAATGTTGCACAATAGATGAGTCACGGCGCCCTGGAACTGAAGATACAAGTGTGTTTTCGTAGAGGGAGCGATTATCTCAGCGGTTATTCGTTGTCTGTCCAACTTCGGGCCCTTCTCTCCGTCTCCTCATGCTTTGGTTATGCAATATCACCAGTTCTCTCACACTCGCAAAGTACTTGTGCTCGCACTCACGCACGCACACAACTCTGAATCTATATCTAGACATTTCGTTCAGCTCTCAGCTACCTCGCGCATTTGTATTCTGGCAACGCGCAGGAACACACACACACACACACACACACAGCCTCACACTCTCTCATGCACATGCTGAATTTCAGACACACAGGGGGCTCCTTACATAACGTCTGGGTGTGGGGGTGCCCTGCGAGAGGGGATGGAGGGGAGGCAGACGTGCTGTCTGCTCTGCTCCACTCGCCTGTGCTAAGCTGGTGGGGTGAGTCACCAGCATGGGAGGAGGAGGGGGGGAGTGGGAGGATGGAGAAGCTGAGGCGTGGAGGCAGCTCTGGGGAGCTTCCCATTGACATGCAGAGAACAGTGGGAGAAATTAACCCTCGCCATTATCTGCTGCATCTGCACAGCGCAGACTGTTAGCAGCCTACGTGCTGCAGTGTCGAACGCAGCGCACAGAGAAGTCACGGCTCTCCGGATACATTTCTGCGTAATTTGATACCTCATTAGTGTAAGGCGCTGTGACAGTATAGTTTGGCTCGCATCCGTCTGTCGTCTATTATAGATTTTATCAACAGTCGGGCTATCAGTTTTCTACGCCAGTATGTGTGGAAAGTCGAAGCAAACCGACTCAAAACACGCCTCTGCTTTTACTTTTTGGTCACATAGACTCACTGACACTCTACATCGCTTTCACTGTTCACTTTAATGAGGCCGTATTTTAAGATTATAGGCAGATGTGAGGGGTGACTGACATGTTCATGGCCTAAGGCAGACAAAAAGGAGTTATACAGGCCTACTTATCCATGCACATGCAGTTCGACTCTTTTGAGTGATCAGGTAGAAGTTTGTGGTTAACAACGTTTGTGCTGTTTCTGTTTTGGGTAATTGAAAATTGCAAGTCAGCACTCTGTGAGGAAATGGACAAAACCTCAAGCCCACAGCGATGATGGCTGCCAACCAGACATGCAGATTCTCGTCCTGTTCACCTGTTTTGACGCCCTCAGACTATCACACCTGTTCTAGTGTTCTAGTCAGCGATGATGATATTACCGCTGGTGGGGAAAACTTTCTGGTTGGTTGTAAACATCAACTTCTACAGAGAAGCGATCTGTTTGGTTCCACAACCTGTGGACTAAGTGTGTAAATGTAGGAGTGGATGATTTGACTCCTTCTACTCTGTCAGTGTGACACTCGTTCACTCGTGTTACAAGTCATACAGCAATTATGCGCTGGCTTTTTCCTCCTTTATCTATATTTTAGTATTAGAAACTGACTTCTTTAGGATTGTGCACTTAGTAATTTAATCATTACCCTAATTATTTTTTCACGTTGTCCAAAAAGTGTCAGAAGATTGTGAAAATAGTGAAAAACACCCTAAAAAATCAAATACGCGCTGCAGTTTCCCACGATCTAATTTGACTGTACTGCGTCTGTTATAGAAGCACACAAGATTTTAGATTTACTGAGAAGAAGAAGCGAAAACTTGGGGAATAATCAGAATCAATGAAGACACACGCGGCGTTGAAACACAAGTTATTGAATGTATGAGCTGAAAATATGTCGTTTTGATTCACCTGCTCCGGTTTACTTTGGACTCGACTCATGAAGTTTAGATTTTGTCATTTAACAAAGAAAAGCCGCAAATCAGAATCATGAACGTTTGACATTTTTACTTGAAAATGGCTTAAATGATTGATCAGTTGTTAAAAAAAGTTGTAGATTAATCTTCTGTTTGACCCACCATCAACTAATCTCACCAACAGCTTGAGTCGACAAAATAACAGATTACAGAAATAATCAGTAACCAAAGTCGTAATTGGATGCGCACACAGGCTCCAGGTTAAGTTCATTGACTTGTAACAGCATAAACACACTCGTGCATCTTTCTGTTATATTTTTATATATAGGCTGACCATACAAAGGGACATGTAGTGTTGTGCACTGTGTGTTTAAAGATTGTTGGTACTGTAAAAAAATAATCCACTGTGTGAGTATTGATAAAAGACTTAGCTGTCTGCGCCGTACAAGCTTTAAGACTGCTGACACTAGCTTCTCCTTCCTGTGTGTGTGTGTGTGTGTGTGTGTGTGTGTGTGTGTGTGTTTGTGTGTGTGTTGCAGAACGAGACGGACATTGTGTTCTCCAAGAGGAAGCATCAGGCAGCGGACAAGATTGCTTTCACCCTGGTTTCTGTTCCCCATGGGAATGACATCGCCTCTCTGTTTGAGCTGGACGCCACCACTCTGCAGCGGGCCGACTGCCTCGTGCCCAGGTCAGACACTCATCCAAGGGCGGGTGGTGGTGGTGGTGGGGGTAACTTCTGCTGTAGTTTTAATCCACGGGGGGGCATTTGTTCACCAGAGTTCACAGCACAGAGCACAGCGCTTCTTGTCAGAAATCTGCCGTCAGGGTGAGATAATATCACTTAGTCTGACACCAAAACAATCTGCTGCCAGTTTCCTTCAAGAAAGTGTCGTTCCGTTTTTATCTGGAATAAAAAACTACCTGAAACAGCCGACACTTCTCACTGGATCATTTCACAAACAAGTGGAGCTGTGTTAGAAGTTCAGGTGTGTCTTTCAGTTCAGCATCGCGCGGTAAACGTATACATTCATGAATTTAGCATGCTAACATTCATGCTAAACACAAAGAGCACTCAGGGTTTTCATGCTTTGGGGTCCAAGATGCAATATGTAACTTTGAAAAGTTAACGAAATGATCAACAGAATGTGAATAAGTAAAAGTTTGACGTCATGATGGCTGCAGTACGTATTGTTGCAGAGGTATCAACTGAAGTTAGCATATAAAGCTATCAGCTAACCCTCTGGACCGCTAGCTGCACGGCTAACTGAGCCAACTACGTACTGGCAGCTACCGTTAGCAGCAGTTAGCGGTGACTCCGGTGATATGCTGCCCCCTCTCTAGGATCAGTTCAATAACAGCAACAAGCAATCAACCAAAATAATGACAATAAAAGCATGCACATCTAAAAAAGTTAAACACTAAGTGCTGGACAGAAGCAAAAGTGACCTTACAAGTATAATGAATATGTACAATGAACTCCATGAGTGTAATTCATCTGTGCAGAATTATCTGAAGCGCCTAAATTTGCCAGAACCAGATCAGCACATAAAGAAACCTCATATTTTTATGGCCTAGTGACGAGGGATAGTTACTAATCATAATGCAGAGTATAAATGCAGTGCACATGCTAAACAACCTGTCCCGTCCTTCCTCAGAAACTCCTACGTGAGACTTCGGCACCTGTGCACCAACACCTGGGTGACGAGCACCAACGTCCCCATCGACGCAGAGGAGGAGCGCCCGGTTATGCTCAAGGTCTCCACACACACACACACACACACACACACACACACACACACACACACACACACACACACACACACACACACACACACACACACACACACACACACACACACCCATCCACACCCACACAGACACACAAGTTAAACAAACATGGATGCATTGTTTGGACTTTTATCTTGGCTCTCACGACAGATCGGCACCTGCCCCACTAAAGAGGACAAAGAGGCTTTCGCCATCGTGTCCGTTCCCCTGTCGGAGGTCAGAGACCTGGACTTTGCCAACGATGCCAGCAAGGTCCTGGAGTCGACTGTGAGGAAGCTTCAGTACGGCAACATCGCTCAGAACGAGAGGAGGTACGGACGCGTGACGGGACAGGTGACGCGGGACGGCGTGCGCGTTTTGTTATTGCATTTAAATTGTATCGTCCTTGATTGCATTTTCAGGTTTGTGACTAAGCTCCTGGAGGACCTGGTGTTCTTTGTGTGCGTGGTGCCGAACAACGGCCAGGATGTTCTGTCCGTGGTCACCTCGACGCCGAACCGAGAGAGGCAGAAACTCATGAGGGAACAAAACATCCTCGCCCAGGTTGGCACGAGCACACAAGCACAAATTCAGAAGTGTTTTTATCAAATTATTTCCCTTTTTCTTCATCATCGTACGCTCGTTTCCATCCCTTCAGATCTTCGGCATCCTGAAGGCTCCGTTCACGGATCAGGGTGAGGGTCCGATGCTCAAGTTGGAGGATTTGGGCGACCAGCGCTACGCTCACTTCAAGTACATGTTGAGGCTCTGCTACCGGGTGCTACGCCACTCCCAGCAGGACTATCGCAAGAACCAGGCATGTTTTCCACCTTGTGCACAAGTCTGACATCGAGTATTCATTGAGTTCATCCACATGTATCGTTATCACAGGGAAGCTGAAGGACAGAGGATGGTTTTTTGTTTTCACGACATGTTTCAGAAACAGGAGACGAGAGCAAACACATATGAAGTCATCAGGAAATCAGTAGATCAAGGCAATATTCAGGATGTAGGATGTGATTTTTATGAGGCAGGTTTCATCTTTACTCAGACTGTCGGTGATACTTCCGAGATAGAGGCGATGTGAGTGGTTTTTTTTTAAGACGAGATTCAGGCTTTTTTTCTGGGAGATCGTCAGTCTTACCACAGCTGCTGTGACGATGCCCTCAATCAAGAAAACAAAGGCGTCTTCAAACAGTCTTTAGAATAGTTTATTGGACTGGAGATAAATAATATCACGACACGTTTGTTAATGAAAGTGAGCTGAGCGGATGATAGAAGTTTTATTTTGGAGGAAGTTCATTTACACTGAAGGCTTTGTGCCGCTCAGGTACGACCAGCTGCTCGCTAATTTTAAGATAAATACGCCTTCATAAGTGATTCTACCTCTTTCTGCTTTTGCTGCTGTCGTCCAGCGTTTTAACACGTCATAGATAAACACATGACACGTGTGTGGTTTTACAACAAGAGTAAAACTAGTACAGCAGCTGTACCTTGCTGAAAGTTTCTTTCTCATTTCCTGCTTTCATTCTCGTTCCACTCACCAAAAAATTACTTCACTACAGCAACCGGCCTTTTTTTAAAGACACTTCTACACGTCTTTAAACACATCTACAGGTGTAAATGATAAAACCCTGAACAGAACAAAGCTGTTGTTAATGATATTAGTATCACCTGTGCTTCTCTATTATAACATATCAAAACGCCTGAAAAAAGCTCAGATACAGCTGGAGCTCAGGAGGTGGAGCAGGTTGTCTAGTAATCGCAAGGGCGCTGGTTCGAATCCCCGGCTTCCCTAGCTGCAGGTCGAAGTGTCCTTGAGCAAGATACTGAACCCCAAACTGCTCGTGCTGAGCAGCGTCTGCCATCAGTGTGTGAATGGGTGACTGTGACAAGTGTTGTAAAGTGTTTCGAGCGGTCTGTAGACTGGAACACTTGCTAGGAACACCTTTTGAAAATGTGATAATTTGCTCGTGTTTCTCAATTTTATTTAATTGCAAATTCAACATTTTAGTTCATGTCGGGCTCGTCAAGCAGACTAAGCAACACCTCGATGAACACCGTCGTCATTTGCAGCCCTCGTCTCACCACACGTTGGTCGTGTCGAGCCGCTCGGTGGCCAACAGGCTGCGGATGTGATTCAGCACATTTTATACTCCTCAGACTTTCCTCTCAACTTCACGCCGCCGCCGCCACATCGCAAGTGTTTACAACCAAGTGTGTTTCTTTATGCCACGCAGGAATATATAGCCAAGAAGTTCTCCATCATGCAGTCTCAGATCGGGTATGAGATCCTGGCCGAGGACACGATCACCGCCCTGCTGCACAACAACCGCAAGCTTCTGGAGAAACACATCACGGCCAGAGAGATCGAGACCTTCGTCAACCTGCTGAGGCGCAACAGGGAGCCCAGGTCGGACGCGTTCACCTCCCACAGATGAGATGACCTAAAGAAGCTATTTAACAATAGGAAGTAAAGGAAGAGTCTTACAGAGCCGAGACAACTGTGTGATTCTATAGACATAAGACACGATGATAGAAACGCAGTGTAACAGTAGAAATACATTTCTCATATATGTAAATCAAATGTTTTAACATTTAAGGTTTAAACTGTGCAAGTTGAATCAGGCTCATGTTATTTTCATCTTCTTGAAAATTAAAATATATATTTAATTATATTTAGTCATTGAATACAGTACATAAAATGATATAATATATATTGAGATATACCAAGAAATGCAGTTTTTCATATATTCTATAAAAAAAACTGTTTCCCCAAAATATTATCTAGTAATATATGCATAACGTATATGTTAAGTATGTTTTTCAATAAATATCGGTATATATTACCAATATATTATCAAAAAGTACATTCGTTATAGTTTGTTATATAGTCTTGAAGCAAAATAAATGTGAACTCCTTCCATATATCGCTCATATGCTTGTTAATACGGGTCAGATTGATGCAATCAAGACAATTTATGAATCTTACCTATTTAAACTCGCTTTTTTGATTTAAGATTTTTTATCAGAAATTCACCTTTAATTTCCCCTCATGAGCTATGTGATGCCACATTTTGTTGTGATGTATCGGAGTGTGTTTTAGGTGGATTGTAACTATATTAAATCAACTTTAGTCATAATACAGAACATTCTGTAAGAAACAAAGTAGTAATCAGAGTTCTTGCAGTAAAATTGAATAATCACAAGATGCTACGTGCGGTCAGGAACACGCTCCGACTCTCGTGTGTACAATCAGTCTTTGTGTTCCTGTGCCGGATCTTTTGTGTGCGTGAAACATTCGGTTTAATGTGTTGATTGATGTCTTGTTTTTATTCTCCCAGATTCCTGGATTATCTCTCTGATCTCTGCGTGTCCAACAAGACTGCCATCCCCGTCACGCAGGAGCTTATCTGTAAATTTATGCTGAACCCCACCAACGCAGATATCCTCATCCAGACCAAGTGAGTCACACCCTGTGGTATCTATATTTAAAGCATCCAAGTTGAGCCTGTCGTTCCGTCTTCAAACATGTATAAACACGCACATACGGTGCTCTGTGCAGTTTCCTCTCGTGTGAAACAGCCCCGACTGTCATATGTGCAGTTTGTGGAGAAAATGCTTTATGTCGCATGTTCTCCCTCACAGGCTGATCCCCAACACAGAGACCACCCTGGAGTCGTCTCTGCTGCAGGAGGAGGTGGAGGAGGAGGAGGTCTGGCTCTACTGGATCGACAGCCACAAGGAGCCCCACGGCAAATCCATCCGCCACCTGGCCCAGGATGCTAAGGGCAACCACAAGATGGATGTAGACATCATCACCTATTACAGGTGACGGCGGTGCACTTAGCTGCCCCATGTGCTCCACCTGCTTTCCCCAGTAACACACAAGCAAGAAACAAAATACTTTGCTTTTCCCTTTATTCCCCTTCTCGCCTCCTCTGTAGGTACCAGCTCAACCTGTTTGCTAAAATGTGTCTGGACCGTCAGTACCTAGCCATCAACCAGATCACCTGCCAGCTCCCTGTGGATCTGATCCTGCGCTGCATGTTCGACGACTGCCTGCCCTACAACCTCCGAGCCTCCTTCTGCCGCCTCATGCTGCACATGCACGTGGACCGCGACCCGCAGGAGGCCGTGGTGCCCGTTCGCTACGCCCGCCTCTGGACCGAGATCCCCTCCAAGATCACCATCCATGAGTAGGCGTCCGTCCGTGTGATTATGTGTGTTCCATGCAGGCTGTGATCGTGATTGAGGTCGTGCTTCTCCGCAGGTTCGAGTACGAGTCCACCGACACCTCCAGAGAGGAGATGAAGAGGAAGTTTGCTCCCACTATGGAGTTTGTGGAAGAATACCTGAGAGATGTGGTCAGCCAGCCTTGCCCGTTCGGGGATAAAGACAAGAATGAACTCACGCTAGAGGTAAGCTAAACCGCAACATTTCTCATTTTCTTCATTTTCTCACGTCCGCTCTTCATGTGACGTTCTGGTTTTGCTCCTCTCCTCCAGGTGGTGAATCTGGCCCGTAACCTGGTTTACTTCGGCTTCTACAGCTTCAGCGAGCTGCTGCGTCTCACGCGCACTCTGCTGGCTATCCTGGATATTGTCCAGCACCCACTCACCTTCATGAACAAGCTCAACAAGAGCCCAGAGGCTGGTCAGTGCTGCAACAAAGTGCACTATTTCACTGCATTGCTCAACTTAGGTCTACTTAAAAATGGAAGATTTCCTTTAAAAGAGGCCAAAAAAAAGGGTATTTTCCTTTAAAAGAGGCCGATCTAATTGATCAGGCAGGACGAGGCGGATCTATAATTTGGAAAACAATATGAAAAAAAGCTAATAGAGAGGGATGTATGATTAAAATTAGAGTCAGGAGCCCTCAGCTTTCTAGATGCGGTATATGGATGCAGCAGTTCATAAATGTATGCAGGAGCAAAGCTACGCACAAAAGCTTTGGGAGTTACACTTCGCCTGTGAAAGTAGCATCCAGCAGACGGAGGTAGAAAAAGGAACCGGTGTGATAGTTTGAAGATCTTGGTAGAAGAAGCCTCTTTTGGTGTCAGTGGAACCAAAATAACATGTCGATACGAGGTCAAAGATGACTTTCTTCAGATCACAAAACGAAAAAGACAGATCGTGCTCTTGGAAATGATTCAGGAGAGACTGTAACAGGCTTGAAAAAAGAACTCTTTTGGCAATGTTTAACATCGCTGAGAGAGGTTCCTGCGCCATTTATTTGATGTCCTCGGGGCATTTTCTTTTTTCTTTTTTTTTTAGCTTTTATGATACACATCATCAAACTTAGCTGAAATATATCAACTGTGTGAGTGGATGTAAATAATAGGCTTCAGGATGCAAAATGTGTGAAGATGAATGTTTTCCTCCAGGCAACAATGTCCTGCGTACGATCCACGGTGTCGGGGAAATGATGACTCAGATGGTGATGAGTCGCGGCGTGCTGCACAGCCTCCCCGACACGCCGCCCTCCCTCCGCTACGGGAAGGGACTCTTGCTGCCGGACATCGAGGACGTCATGGTGATGGACACCAAGCTGAAGATCATCGAGATCCTGCAAGTAAGCGCCACCTGCTGGACGCGCCTTTGTCGACCTCTGGAGTTGTTCGAACTGTTTGATTTCAGTGTTTGATTGTGTTCTTTTGTTTCCCTGTTAGTTCATCCTGAGCGTGCGGCTGGATTATAGGATCACATACTTGTTGTCCATCTACAAGAAAGAGTTTGGGGACAAAAGCATCGCCGACAGCTCCTCTGTGATGGAAATGCTCCCGATGACATGTGAGACTTTTCTTCTCTTCTAAAAAACAATACAAAGTTTTTGTTTTGCTGCACTTCACTGACTTGTTGTCCGCTTTATTTTGTCCCCAGCTTCTGAGCCGGACATCGATGAGATTGCAACCAAAGCAGAGAGCATGTTTGCGGGGAGGTTGGTGGAGATTTGCTTAAATACACTCACACATTATCACAAATAACGATGGAACCTGAACCTCCCGGTGCTGGGCTGACGCGTGCCTTTGTGTGATTCCAGCTCGGAGCTGAGCGCGGTGGAGCTGGACGACGAAGGTGGCCGGACGTTTCTGAGGGTCCTGATCCACCTGATCATGCAGGATTACCCCCCGCTGGTGTCCGGCTCGCTGCAGCTCATCTTCAAACACTTCAGCCAGAGAGCCGAGGTGCTTCAGGCCTTCAAACAGGTAGCGACAGAGTGCGGCGTTAGGCACTTCCTGAGTTAAGTGATTCTTGTCATGGTTGATGTAATCAGTTTGGATTAGGAGGGTTCTCCAAAGGGCCGAGCAGCAGCGGCTGTAAACTGTCTCGCTAAGAGCTTCCTCAGCTCCCATTTTAACAACTCGCTTACTTCCCAAAGTGGTGCAGTGAGACTTCTTGGCAGAGATTTGCTTTCACACACATTTGTTCTTAGCCTGGTTTATTTCGCATCAAGTGTGTGTGTGTGTGTGCGTGTTTTCCAGGTCCAGCTGCTGGTGTCGGAGCAGGACGTGGAGAACTACAAGCAGATCAAGACAGACCTGGATCAGCTGCGTCTGACTGTGGAGAAGTCGGAGCTGTGGGTGGAGAAGAGTGGCGTCTACAACGGTGAAGACCTCGGGGTCCGGCAGGGCAAAGAGCAGAACATCGAGGTGCCGTACCGTCGTTCAGTGGCCTCCACCATCGAAAAGCAAAACTTCACACATGAGATATTAGCGTGAAATGACATTTGTTTCCTCCACAGGAAGTTACTATATTTATCGTAAGCATCCTGTCAGTCACTCGGCTGCACTGTAAACGGCTTCTTTGTTTGTTGTTTCTGTCGTTCATCAGAGCTGTTTTGTTAGCTTACTGCAGACGAATAATGAATAATAATATCTGGCAGAACAGGAAGCTGCTGTAAATCAGCGTTTATTAGTCCGGCCTGTAACATGTAGGGTGCTTTTTTACATCATTATTATTACAATAATGCAATAATGGTGAGGATAAGGATCGGAGCGGGGATGTTTCCCGCCGCACTGTGATGAATGCCAGGTGATTAGAGGCTGGATGTAGAGGTGATCGCACGCCAGAGATAAACCTTTATAGATGTGTGCCTTCAACTTTAAAGGTGCAATATGTTGAGGTCAGTTTCGACGTTATGACATTGACGTGTTGCAGAATATAAAGTTAGCATGCTAACCAGCTAGCCCAAGCCTATCCCGAGTGTAAACACCAACACTTTGAACTCTGAGTCCAGACTGCTAGCTGCATGGCTAACTAAGCTAACTAGTTTCTGGTAGCTATAGTCAGCAGCAGTTAGCAGTTATTCTAGTAATTTGCTGCCCCCCCTCTTTGTTGTGAGTATAAATGTAACATGATGCCAATCCTTACGTATTGCACCTTTAAACATAAAATGTCTTTTACTCATGTGTTGCTCTTTCCAGGAGGTCGTGCTGAGCCCGGTGCAGGATGGAGACATCAAGCCTCAAATTGACAGCAACAAAGCAAACAACTACAACATTGTTAAAGAGGTGAGCTCTGTGTCTGCATCTCCTACTTATTTGTCAAACTTTGTTCTGTAGTGTGTCTCTAATGTCTGTAATGTGTGATGTTCAGATCCTCCTGAGGCTCAGTAAGCTGTGTTATCCCAGTAAGAAGAGTCGTGTGCAGCAGCAGAGGCTGCTGAAGAACATGGGCGCTCACACTGTGGTGCTGGACCTGCTGCAGATCCCGTATGAGACGGTGAGTAATGTTGAACCGGATGACTCCTCGCGCTGAAATCTCTGTCTGTCTGTCTGACATTCCCTCTCATAATGCCTCCTTTTGTTTGTTTGGTTCTGCCTCCGCACAGAGCGATGAGAAGATGAACGAGATCATGACCCTGGCACACACGTTTCTGCAGAATTTCTGCAGAGGAAACCCTCAGAACCAAGCTCTGCTACATAAACACCTGAACCTCTTCCTCACTCCGGGGGTAAATTGACATGACATTGCGGTTCTTTCCCCCTCGTTGATCTACCTTGTATTCTTTTCTGGCAGCCTTAGCCTTTAATAAAATGCACAAGGTCCCAAACAAGTGATATTTTATCCTAGATTTTTATGAGCAGGACCAGATTTCTTTGTTTCTGTTTTCCTGTTTTTCCAATAAATGAGTTTACTGATAATGTAAAGATCTTCTTCTGTGTTTTTCCCCAGTTGCTAGAGGCGGAGACAATGCGTCACATCTTTATGAACAACTATCAGCTGTGCAACGAGATCAGCGACCGCGTGGTCCATCACTTCGTCCACTGCATCGAAACACACGGAAGACACGTTCAGTACCTCAAGTTCCTGGAAACCATCGTGAAAGCCGACGGGAAGTATGTGAAGAAGTGTCAGGACAAAGTGATGACGGAGGTGAGAACGACATTCACGTCTCATTAATCCACATGACAGCTTCTCTGCAAGTGTTAGCAGAGAAAGAATTTAATGCACTTGTTGCTGTCACTTTGGGTCCAGCTGGTGAACGGAGGCGAGGACGTGCTGGTGTTCTACAACGACCGCTCCTCCTTCCCGGTGCTGCTGCAGATGATGGGCTCCGAGCGCGAGCGGACGGATGAAGACGGAGCTCTGGCCTACCACAACACGCTGGTGGAGCTGCTGGCCGCCTGCACGGAGGGCAAGAACGTCTACACCGAGCTGAAGTGCAACTCTCTGCTTCCGCTTGACGACATCGTCAAAGTTGTGACTGATGTCCACTGTATACCAGAGGTGAGGCGTGATTCACCAGAGAGCAGTCATATAAATAACCTGATCATGGCTTCTCTCATCCAAAGATACATAACAGAGATCTTGGCCCCTGTAAGAGCCAGGTGCAGCCTTGGATCTTCAGGTGGGACCATTCTGGTCACTCCAACGTCGAAGGCGCTTCACACTACTGTTGGCAAAAGATTCAGAATATCACTAAATATCAATACTGAATATTTTAAATGATTTTAATACTCATTTGCCGTAATATTGATGCTGCAGGACTAGCTGTGTTTTTTTCACTCTCCTCTCCGACAGTAACTTGACAAATGCACCGCTGCAGAGCCCCATCTGCTCCAGAACTAAATCAACTTACACAAGTCTTGTTACATTTATCTTTAAATAAAAATCTGATATACTATGCCTACAATATTGTTTTCCTTATGGTAACCAACAACCATATTTTTCAGGGTAGTGAAGTAAAAAATTTCCAGTATTGTGACGACACTAGTGCTGCACAACAGAAATTAAAGAGTCATCAGTCATCCCCATGGCAACCAGATGCTATCCTCCAGCCAGATTGCTTCGATTATATATTACATTATATCATGTTATATCATATCATTTATGTGATGGTGTGATTTTATTCCTTCTATCGTTTTTATTTGTAAGTATGTATTTTAATATTTTGCATTTTGCATTTTCGTGTCTCTCGTCGTCTTGTTTTCCCCTTTACTGTCTATATTTCTATTGTTATATGACAAGTAAGATAAGTTATATAGAGTGAAAGAGAAATAAAGGTATTGTAAATATTTTGGCTACAATCTCTCTTTAGGCATCTTATTTCTTATTTTCTTTAACCCCCAGGTGAAAACTGCCTATGTAAACTTCGTGAATCACTGCTACGTGGACACAGAGGTTGAAATGAAGGAGATCTACACCTCCAACCACATCTGGAAGCTCTTCGACAACTTCCTGGTGGACATGTCCAGAGTAAGGCTCTGTCAGATTTTAAAGGTCACACATGTCTGCCTGATACTTTTCTAATGAGGCAGCGTGCACCGGACTTACTTATACACTTAACCTATTCACACACTGCAGGTGAAGAGGCAAACGATAGAGCTGTTATGTGAGCTCGAGCTCGTTCACAAGTTTTGCTTTTTGGATTTCAGGTGTGCAACACTACGACAGACCGCAACCACGCCGATCCTGCCCTGGAGAAGTATGTGACGGAGACGGTGATGGCCATTGTCAAGGGTTTCTTCAGCTCGCCGTTCTCCGTCAACCACTCCAACCTGCAGGTATTGTTTTCCACCTCTGACAGCTGATTCGATGTGCCAGCAGAGGGGAGGCTCACTCACATCACATCTGAATCCTTCGCCAACTTTTAGCTACTTTACAGTAAAATATATGACAGCCAGTCAACTTCCTGCGCCAATCTACCTTTGCCTGAATCCTTCTTGTTTGATTGCAGACATTTGTAGCTAAAGCACCCGCTTCGGGTGTTTTTCTGCAGGAGTCTGTGCTAATGTCTCCCATCAGAGACAATATTCAAAGTGTTCCCATCAGATTTGTCTGTCTTTTTCTGCGCTTATGCCCTAAAAACTGAGTGTTCCCCGCTCTCTCTCCTCCTTTGACAGACAAACCAGTCTGTCTTCATCAAGCTGCTTCAGTCGTCTTTCAGGATCTACAGCTGCACCTGGATCAACTCACCTCAGAAGGCGAACATCGAGAGCTGCATAAAAACACTGGCTGACGTCGGTGAGTGTTGCTATTCTGCCGTCCCGCCTTTTGGCTTTGAGATACATTTAAAACTGCCTCATCTGACCCTTCATCTTCTTCCCTCAGCTAAGGCACGCGCCATAGCCATACCAGTGGACCTGGACAGTCAGGTGAACACTTTGTCTCTCAAGGTCCACAGCACCATGGTGCAGCGAGCAGCCAAAGACTGGAGGATCTCTGCACGCACACGACCTCGCAAGGAGCCCCTGGGAGGCCCCGACTACAAGAATATCATCGAGAAGCTGCAGGTGAGCACTTCGTAAAGACAATCCACAGCAAGACTGGCAGCCCTGAGACTTTGGCGTGCTAACATTTGCTGATTTAGCTCTAAGGCTGATGGGAATGTCATTATTTTCTGGGTGTGTAAGCGTTGGACACATTTTAAGTTTGTCCTGATGACGGCGATCCATGTAAGTTCAGGGGGTCGCCGAAGTTAAAAGAGATTGTCCCGAGGGAGACATTAATGTCTGCAGCAGATCTGATGGCTGTCCGTTCAATAGTTGTTGACGCACTTCACTTAAAAAATTAAATGATCAGTATCATAATAGCTCGAGAGGAAAAGTTTGGGAATCAGGAAAGTTACTTTTTGAGATGTTTATACATTTATCTATGGACCTGACCCACCGTCTTAGTATCAGTCTCTCCAGGACAGCATCTCCTTGAGCGCTTCTCCTCTTTTCTCTGTGATGTGCAGGGAGTCGTGTCTCTTCTGGAGGAGCAGTTCAGTCCGAAGGTTCAGGCTGAGTTCTCTGTGCTGGTGGACGTCCTCCACAGCCCCGAGCTGCTGTTTCCAGAGGCTGCTCGGTTACGCTGCGAGAGCGGAGCTTTCATGTCCAAGTAAGTCTACGTGTACGACCCCACAGTGTGTACGGAACAAGACGAACACACCCGCTACTTCCGAAAGCCTCGAGGCCGCATTTTAACGGTCGGTGCAGCTGCGTGACTGATGTAGTGGTTTGGAGTTGGATGAGGCTGATATTCAGTGTGTGTAAAGTTAAAGGTGGTTGTTGAGAGATGTAATATAATGTACTGTAAACAATCAGTGTTGCAGAAAGAGCAGAACATAAAGAGATCATCATGTTAAAACATTACTTTGGTAAAAAAAAAAAGAAATTCAGCCATGTGAATAGTACTTGAGTCTAAAAGTGTCTGATATTAAATGGACTCAAGTCTAAACAGAACATGTAACAGTAAATTATACACACACATATGTATTTACGTGTGTGTTGTCACGACATGAATGTGTGATGTTATGATAACAATGTGTGTTTACTGTGTGTTGAGCACAACATCAACATCATTACTGACTTTAAAACTGGAGATGAAAGGTTTGGATATTAATTCAAATTGTACTCAGTGCTCAGTTATGATTTTAACAAGGTAACTGAGTAGATTACATTGTGTAATGAACACTTAAGTACAAGGAAAATTACAGACTTGGGAAAAACACTTAAGTAAAGTAATTTGAGCAGATGAAATTAGTCACTTCGACCCCTTGTTGTTGATTTTTTTAAAATGCTGCTTTCACTCTGATGTAAAACTATAATATTTGCATCCAAAATGTAGTTGAGTGGAAATATGAAGTAACATTTAATATACCTCAAAGTTGTACTTGAGTAAATGTACTTAGTTACATTCCATCGCTGTAATTGAATAACTACTACTAACTGGGATTATATTTATGTGAAAGTCAGAATCAGAATTCCTTTATTGTTCCTGCAAACGGGGAAAGTTGTGCGTCACAGCAGCCAAAGGACAGTTCAATATAACAATAAACAGTAATAATAGTAAAAAATAAACAATATAATAACAAGGTAAGAAATAGAAATAGACTTGTGTGTATATAAATATATAAGATGTAAATGAAGAAAGCAAAAAAGAAATTTGAATTTATAAATGAACATTTCAAACATTACTATTAAAGAAAAATAATGAATTTAATGTAACTCTGGTGAAACGACTCCAACTAAAATACTTCACTCATTTCCTAGAAAGTGAGTTGGATACTCGTCACACCTGCGGGGGTGCTGTTACTCTGCTGCTGCTGTCTGACCTCCCTAAAGGAGCACTAAAGGAGATCTCACCTGTGGTGATCGATAAAAAGCATTTGCTTTTGTTTTGAACGTGCGAGCCAGTGACTGCATTAGCGGGACGCGGCCGTAAATGATCCGCCACTTCTCTTGTCACCCTGTCAGACTGATTAAACACACCAAGAAGTTAATGGACAAAGAGGAGAAGCTGTGCATCAAGATCCTGCAGACGCTCCGAGAGATGCTGGACAAGAAGGAGTGCTTCGAGGAGACGGTGAGTGATCGGACCCGGACGTGGTTTTCAGTCAATTATTTCTCACTTTCAGAAAGCCAGAATTTGGGGACTCTACGAGAAAATGTAATGCTCTCACTGTCACGTAAGAAAACACACTGATTAGGTACAATTATGTAAAAGTTTAGATTGGATTCAGCCGCGTCCTCAAGTGTCAGCAGCTCTGCTCTCCTATCGGCAGTGCAGCGAAGTCCTTGTTTTCTCCCAGGTCTGTCGGCCCAGAGCCCAGACTCCCCTTCATCAGTATGCTGTGGGCCTTTCTATGTTACATAAGGCAGGGAGGCACTTGAGGACACACTCACACTGAGAGGGAGAATAGGAGGGAGGAAGTAAGGGAAGGAGGAGGAGGCGGAGGAAGAGGAGGAGGAGGAGGGGGGGGGGCAAGCACTGAACAAACAAATCAATACTGCAGCGGGTGGGGGGGTTGCGGGAGCCCGTCTCCCGCTGCACCCCCCTCTCAGCCAGAGGCCTTGGAAAGTGAATGACAAGAGTTGGTAGAGGAGACGGTAGGAGAGGGAGTGTGTGGATGTTTGTGCACAGCAAGAAGGGCCGAGGCCAAAGTATGGAGAAAAAAAAAGAAGAAGCGAGGTGTGAAATCACCTCTGGAAGGTTCAGGAGAGTTTGTTCCAGCTGTGTGGTGAGATGCAATCCACACAACACGATCCAGACGGACAACAAGACTTCAGGAAGAAGGCAGCAGCGGCTCTGAAGGAGATCGCCTGGAAGTCGGTTCATGGTGCTGAACGTGGGTGACGGACGGCACGTGCGGCCCCATGCAGCCACGTACTGAAGGCTGTTTATGTTTGCAGCAGATCATCAGCTGTTTGAAACACAATGCATGCGTGTGTCTTTATCCTCCGTCACTACCTTTCTCACCGTGGTACATGTCAGCCGGCGTCACGTACAGCTGCCGGAGGAATCCGACTTCTGTTTTCCCTGTTTGTGTGGTGTTTGCGTCCTGTGTCAGTCAGCCAAGCTGTTATTCTTTTCTTTTCTCTGTCTTTTTTTTCGAAAGGCAAATTATTCAACAGTTGTGTGGAACAAGATCAGAGAAATTCGAAGTGGAAAAACAGTCGCTCTCTTTTTTTTTTTTTTCTTTTAAAGCGGCTCGACGCGTTCGAGAAGCCAGACAGTGCGGTAACGATATGTGAAATGTCAGTTTGTGTAGGTGTGCGTGAGTGTGCTCGAGCATGTATTTGTGGCCTCTCTTTGTCATATCCCTGTAGCCCTGAGCGTGGAGCTGCAGCCTCACTGCACAGGAGAAAGAGGGAGGGAGGGAGGGAGGGAGGGAGGGAGGAAGAGGGAGGGAGAGAGAAACGATTGATGGAAATAATGAGAGAGGGAGAGGCAGACAGACAAAAAACAGAAGGAGAGAGAGACAGAGTGACAGCATAGGCAGCAGAGGTTGGTGGCTCCCCTGGGATGCAACGAGTGGGTGGAGGAGAGCGAGAGAAAGGGATGGAGGGAGGGAGGAGGGAGGGAGGGAGGGAGGCAGCCATGTGAGGAGCCATGTGAGTGGAAGGGAAAAAAAAAAGTGGGCAGCGGCTGCAGGGTGAGGGATTGGAGAGAAGCAGAGTCTGCTCAGTCTATGAGGAGACAGGGCAGGGGGTGCGCTTACGTAACAGCCTGCAGTGGCTGAGCCAGCGTCACGTGGACCATCATGTTCTCCCTCCCTCCCTCCCTCCCTTCTTACTCTCACTCTTCTGTCCGCTCACTGCCTCTCTCTTCCTCCTTTGCCCCCTCCACGCATTGTCTCAGTCCGTCGCGTTCTGTCTGCCCAGCCGAGTTATTCTTCCGTCCGTCTCTCTCTTCCCACCCGGGCCTCTGGTCTTTCGTTTTGCCCGGGTCATGCCAGGAGCGCCGACCGGGCCGGCGAGGGAGAGAGATCCGCAGCAGCCACAGTGCAGAGACGTGTTGGCTCTGACTTCTGCACTTCACTTGTTTTTGGCTGTCAGATAAGGGCAGCTTTATAAATGTTTGCGCTCCCACTTGGCCTCCGAGACGTCTGGGTGAGGGAGGCTTTTCAGGGAAAAACGTGCATACTGATACTGTGTACAAACATTACATGGGAGGAAATAGAATAAAATACCATTTTAGAGAAGGACTGAGAGACACTGCCTTAAAATATTATCACAATATTTGCTGATATTATCCCTTAATATTTTATTTGTATCATAATCCCTCGGGTTGGATGACAGAATCAAATATCCCAATTTTTTTGAGACAAATACCTTGATATTGATAATGCGAAAAATAATCAATAATCATCGGTAATGTTGATATAAGTGGTTAAAGGCAAATATTATAACAAGTTCATAGAATTATATCGCTTTCCTGAGGACAACACTCATCAAGATACAACAATTATCTCATCCCATGTCTTTAAAAGATAAGGACCACGTTTTACTTTTAGTTGTCTGATTTTCAAATTGCATAAAAAGGCCAATAATGCATCAATCCGTCTCTCTATACGTTCACATTTCCCCACCGTCACTGTGATACTCGACCTCGAACACATTTGTTGCTGCTGAAGACGTGAAAATTCACAAGTTACAAAAAAAAAAAAGAAAATGCTGCGTAATTTCTTAAATCATCTTTGGTATCATTTGGGTGATGTAGCTACTCGAGCAGGAATTAATTATGCATTCGTGGACTATTTTCATCTCTGGGTTAATAAACATTTGATGCGCTACGAGCATTTAAAGCACCGGGGTTTCGTATGTCGTCGGATTCCAGACAGTTAGCCGCGGTGTGCGTTGAAATGGCGCCAGGTCGGAGCATCACGACGGCCTTGTGGGTTAGATCCTCCCCGTCCACCTCTGAATAAAAGTGTGAAATGCCTCATGAAACACTTTAAAATGTGCTATTAGCTGGATATGCATTGACTAGAGTTTTCATGTTAAAGCACCGTGTCTCCCGGTGATTAACATAAAAGTTTATGGCACAGAGGAATAAGTTAAATCGCGCTTTGATTTTATTTCATTTCTAGTCATGAGATTAGTTGATGATAAGTAAAGTACAGAATAAAACCAAGCTGACCTTTTTATTAACTCCAAACGATCTTCTGCGAGCTCACACATGCATGTGTGTGTAACGTGCTCTGGTGTGCACACGTAAGCGTGTCGTCTTGTTTACCGGGGATTGAAAAAAGCCAGTTATGTAATATAAACCACTCTCACACTCTCCTTCCTCTCCTCTCTTTCACACTCATCCCTGTCATTCACACGCCGTCTCCCTGTCCGTCTGTCCGTCTCCCCCCCCCTTCCCTTCCCTTCCCGTCCCTCTCGTTTCTTTTCTTGCCTGCCAACTTTCACACCACCTGCCCAAGGCAAAGCAGATTTACAGATTACCAGCCTCTCAATGCTAAGCGCATCACACAGACGCATGTAGACGGAAAGCTTCGCCCAGACACACGCACGCACACACACACACACACACGCACTTGCAGGCGTGCAGTGCCACGCTGGCTGTCCGGTGTGAGCTCATCCTGCTGGGTTTTCCCTGTTTATGTGTCTTCTCCTGGGAGCATTGGAACATGGCTCAGGTTCATCCAGAGGGAGCGGGTCAGGCTGAGAGCCGGCTGAGCTCTCGGACAGTTTGACCTTTGGCTGGATTCAGGCTGACGCAGCGTGCTGAGTCAAACCTATCTGTCTTCAAGGGTTCATACTTTTTCATGTAAAGCCCCCCCCAAAAAAAAACCAGCAACAAAAGTTTGTGTGAAAATCTGTCATCTGCGTTTCAGTCGGCGAGTGCGTGCCGAGAAGGTCGTCCCCTTCCTCCCTCGCTGCCCTCGCTTCCCTTGATCCATCAGTCAGGTGTCTGTTACTGGAGTATTATGCTTTGGTTTCCATGGCGACGAGGGATTAGCACATGTTGTTTGTCTGTCTGGTCTGGCTGCGGCTGGGCACAGGAAGTCTGTGTACCCTGTGCAGAAATGCCTTCGGAGCGGCAGCGCGGCCCCCCGAGCCGCAGAGGAAAGAGGCGACCTGGAGAAACCGCTCTTAAAAAAAAAAATGGTGCAACGCCTCGACTTCATGCATCAGAGGGGCCGCTATGAATGAGATGAACTGTCATTGTGAACAGTGTTTCGACACACTTCGTAGCGTGTCATCGAATCTGACCGCATGTGAGTTAAGTCTCTTGTGCTCCGGGGAGCACATGATGGGCGACGGGATGAATCCTGTGAATTGCAGCTTGTGTTCCGATTGATTGCGTCCTGCTTTAAATGTAGCTAATGCACATAAAAGAGTGGAGTTTAGTGGACCTGGTTATCTTTGTTGACACCGTCCATTGTGGTCATTTCTGAGAGTGTTCCTCGCCTGTTAAACGTCTCTCAGTCGGTGTTTGTTTGTGTCTTTGTGTGACCTTTGTTCCTCTTTCCACTTCGTTATTAGATTAAGACTTTTCCTCTCGCCACATTACATAATTTGGCGATGGTCACAACTATAGAAAAAAAGAGTGATCTCAGCTCATCAGGGCTGTAACTCCGCATTCAGTTCGACTGGATAATGTCGGCTCTTGTGATCAAGATGAAATTGCGGCTGCTTCCGCCACAGACGCTGGAAAATGACGTGAGAGCAGGAAGGAAAAAGTCTCCAGTCATGACGGCAAGTGCCGGTGGTCGAGAGTAGACGCTCACCTACACTGAGGGGAAAAACACTCCACACACACACACACACACACACACACACACACACACACACACACACACACACACACACACACACACACACACACTACAGACTCAGCAGTGACTGTTGAGATGATTCAACACCTCAAATGAACAAAGAGTCTGCAGCCACGCGAGCAGCTCTGTGAGGAGAGTGTCAGCATGCTCACACGCCCAGAATCACAATGCTAACTTTGCTAACTCTTTGTTAAATGGCACCAAGTCTAATTACTGCTGAGGCTGATGGGAAGGTCATTAGTTTTACAGGTCACTGGTGTTACTACAATGCCTCCTTTTAAGGGGAGATGAATGTCTGGACCAACAATTAAAAGCTTTTGAGTTATTCCAGTCTGGACCGAAGTGACTGATCAACTGGCTGACATTAAGCATTAGCAGCAGCATCGCGTTTATTTCCTGCATGTCTTCTTTTTATCGTGAGGTGTTTCCCTTTTTTTGTCCACCCTGTATCCGTGCTCAGTGAGACGGAGGAAATAAACAAGCCTCGCCATCTGATCTCCAGCGAGAGATAGTCAACAATCTGGATCGGCGCTTAACGACGTTAGTGAATCACATGTAACACTTCCACAGCGAGCCGGGCAGCTGACGGTCGGCCTCTTCCTGAGCGCTTGTTTACGCGGCTGCCGCTGGTCTCGTCTCTGCCTGAACCCGTCCCACCAATTGCTCTCACATGTGTGCTTAATTTGTTTTGCTGATTCGCTTGTTTGTTGGGTAAAAGCATTTCATGTGTTGTGGAACTGCAGCTTGAAAAACATTGTAAATGACGGCGCATGATGTGTGTGTGTGTGTGTGTGTGTGTGTTTTTTTTTTGTCCAGATGAGCATACTGTGATAAAGTGTTGGCTCTGTGTTTAAAGCTGCTGAGCCGTCCGTCAGGAAATGTTCCGTATCTGAATAGCATCACCTAACGTAGGCTCGTACGGAAGCATTAAAGGGCATTGACAATAATTCACTCTGGGATTAACAGGAGAAATGATTCCTCTGTAACTGTTGCTCCTGTTTTTTTACTCTGTGTCATGACTCACAAGGTCACGAGTCAAAGCCGCCACCTCACAGTCACACATCTTTCTGCACGTTTGATTTGATTCATGGGATTTCTTGACAGCTTATGAACGATAAACTCTGCCCTAGAAATCCTTCTTTATATCCTTTAATCGGTGCCAGATTACTTATTTCTATGAAATTTAGAAATTCTCATTACTTAGAAATTATTGGAAATCATAAGCAAAGTATTATCATTTAATTCCCAAATATGAATGTCTAGAAAAATCCAGCAATAAAACACAACTACAAGCTAACTTCAGCTAAAACACATTTATTTCTTCATAAACGTCTGTGATTATTACAATAGATGCCTGCTGTGTTTTAGCTGGCATTAGCATTAGCTAGCTAGCATCATTCTGCTGGACGAATACAGAATTCCGTCAATTAGGGCTCCAAGATCGGTTAAAATAAACCAGATTGTTATTGTTTTGATGGATGTTGCACTTGTGGGATGATTCACGAATAGCAGGAATTATTAGTTTGCATTAGAACTCTAAAAAGTATTAATAATCCTGATGATGTGACATTTGTTGGTGTCTGTACCAAACAAACATTAAGATGCAGTTTGGATAGTTCACCTAGCCAGATAGCGATTTTGATAGGATTACAACTAATTGTGCCGTGAACAAGAAAAGTGGGTTTAAAATACGAAAAATCTCCTCTAACATTATAAAAAACATTCCTTGATATAATACAGATGACACGTCCTCGCTGTCCTCAGTGTTCAGCTGCCGACCTGTCCTTCCACATCTCCATCTCCACCCTCCAACCTCATAATCATGAAAAATAAATTGTCTGCACTAAAACAGCAGGATAATGTGACTGCGTGCATCTTGATTTCATGATTTAGTCCTGTTCATAAACGACCCCTCGGTGAGAAAGCCTCGCACGGCACACCGATACGGACACGTTTTTATATTACGGAAGGCTCCGAGCTTTTCATTTTTCCCTCCGGTCCCGAGCCGACTCCTCAGAGACGACCGATGCCTTTATCAGATAACATGCTACACATGGTTCCATACTGTGCACGGTCAGACTGCGTTTCAGTGTGATCTGGAAAATGACAACAACAGCTACAAGGTAGAGTTTCAGTTTGAAACCCCCTCCGCTGAACAAAGTGTGTTGACTGCAGTCGACTGCTGGGACCTAATTGTTGCTTCCTGATGGTAAAGTTGTTGGATGTTGCTCAGCCCTCACAAGGGGAAGCTCGACTTGTACTGTGTCGCGGTGTTCTTGATCAGCGCTCCCCACTGTTTACAAGAGACGCACACACACATACACATAAACACACTGGCTCCTCTCAGGTTTCTGTTGTGTGAGAAAGTAACAACACAGAAAAGAAAACTATTAGCTCTCCCGATCTGAACTTTGTTTGGGCAGCATCCTCCTCCTCTGTGGCCTGAGTCTCATCTATGATCGACCTTGTCTGACCTGAGCCGCGCCGGCGTCCCCCCGCCTGTTCCCGGCTCAGTCTGTCTGGCTCGCAGCTGGTGCTGCCCTCCGCTGCCTGCATGAGTTCTCAGACCACCTAAAGAAGCATAGTTCAGGCTGGTGTTTGAGTCTTTTTTTTTTTCTGTCTCCACGCGTCTCTCCGGGGTTGAGGAGAACTGTCGACAGCAGAGCTGCGAGCGGGAGGGAGGGAGGGAGGGAGGGAGGAAAGAAAAGAAAAAGGGGGTGCTAGGTTGCTTGAGGTGGGGATCAGCAGCTCATCCCCGGCTTGGACACCAGAGCCGCAGTGTGGCGTGCCGGTGCACATTTTAAAACACCACGACTGTCTGCTTTCTCTCTAGGTTGTGTTTGTTCCTCTCCTCCCTCACCCCCTCAACCCTCCCTCCCTCCCTCCCTCCCTCACTTCTGTCAGTTCTTCAGCCTCTATTTCTATCTCTCTTTCTTTCTCGTGGCTCTTACATCACCTGACTGGAGTTTTTTCTCGTCAATGCAGCAGCAGCAGCAAGCAGATGAGTCAGGCTGGGCTGACTCTCCTCTACCGCCATCCTGCCTCCCCTCTCCTCCCTCTCCTCCCCTCTCCTCCCCTCTCCTCCCCTCTCCTCTCCTCTGCTCAGCTCTCTCTCTCTGCAGACCTAGCCAGCAGACTGCATTGCCCAGAAGGGAGGCGAAACAAGAGCACAAACCTGTCACCCCCTTTTCAACAACCCCCCCCCCCCCCCCCCCCCACGTCTTTCACTGGTGTTTGAGAGCAGTGCAACAGCAGCACGTCCTGTGTCAGAAAAAGGGAAAATGTGGAGTCAAACGTGATTCGATCAGTCAAAGTGTGCGTGCGTCGAGACGCCTTCTAGAGTGCGGCGCTGGGTTTGTAGTTGCACTGATGTCTGTGCGTTGCGGTGTGGAAAACAGGAGAGGCTAGCTCGATAGATGCTCACCCTCAGTTCAAGAAGTGTGTGTGTGTGTGTGTGTGTGTGTGTGTGTGTGTGTGTGTGTGTGTGTTTGTGAGACAGTCAGCCAGACAGTGCAGGCAGACAAGTGTCTCTGCTGACTGCAGATGAGATGGAGTGTTTACTGACACAGGGAGCATCGGCTACACGTGCTCCTCCATATCTTCACTCGCCGGTGCACTTACGTTTGAGGCTTTTCAGCTGGACTGTACCTGAGCAGCCTTTGAGGCGAGGCACGGAGGTGCATCATTTGTCTGATCTCTCAGTGTCAAAGCATTGATCTGGTCTCTTCTTTTTTTTTTTTTTCTTCTTCGCAGCGAGCAGTCTGGAGTGTTGTTGAAAATATACTGTCGACAGTGACTTTTTTTTTTTTCTCCCCTTTGCGCCATTATAGTTTCGCTTGCTTGCAAAAGCACCAGAAATTTACTGTAAGCAGCGATGACTGTCGACGTCGATTGCGAAGGCAGCTGCACAAGTGAATCATATTGAGCTGAATACCAATTAGCAGTATGCATCCGCTTTAACAGAGGTGTGACAGTCACAATAAGGGGACGTGCAGATGGACAGAGAGGCGAAGATATATGCTCATGTGCCAGTCGCAAGCACAGCAAAGGAAGACGATTCGAAATGTATCACCGACGCGAGGAATTGTCTTTATTGATCGTCATGAATCTAAGCTTATTTCTCGTATTTACATGCAGCATTCACAGCCACTAGATGTCGCAGTAGAGCACCAGCTCCTCAGACCACATGGATGCATAGGCTGCAGCTCTAAATCAAGAGAAGGGTGGTTACTGACAAAATCCGTAATTTCACGCCGCAGATCATCAAGAAACTTAATTCAAACGCGACAAAAACGAAGCAAAAGTTAGTTCTTGGTTAGTCTCCCCGCGGCTCCGATGATCGGCAGCTCTGGTTTGGTTGAGATGAACTCTTTTTTCAGCGAGTTAGACGTGAAAATATTCTGGCTTCACATGCTGTTAATCCCGACTGTACATTAGTCACCTCCTCAGCGTAGTAAAGAGGTTTGCCTTCGTTCTGCTGACTAACCCGGAGCTTTTTCAGATGTGTATCAGGGCAAAACTAAGCCTTTTGTCACCGACTGAAGGCGCCGATTAAACGATCAGGATTTTGCAGTGCTGTAAATCCAACACAAAATTATAATAGGCTAATAATTGCACACTGTAGAGGATGAAAAAATGTCTCTTTTGTGCATCCAATTACATATTTTGAGCATCATTTTGCCAGGTCAGAGATCAAACCTCTGACGATCTGATCCCTGGATGACTCACTTGACCTTCTGAGGTCAGAACTGCCCCACGAACGAATCCAGCTTGAAGCCTCAGGTTTATTTCATCAGCTCACTCCACTAGTCCTGTTTTTTTAGAGCGGCTGTATGGTCTATGTACGTGATCAAGACCCTTATAGCAGTATACGCAACGTCCACATTAATGTGCAGAACTGCTTCTGATACGATGTCCTGGAAGCTTGTTGTTGGCAGCTCAAAGCATTTTTACAGTAGTTCTATATTTATGTTTACTAGTGCAAAATAACTTTGGAGAAAAACCTTCACTCGGAACAAGACTGTCTCTCTTTCAGCCTACAAACAAACACATTTTCAAAAAATGGCTGCGGTCTAAAGTGAGTTAACATGCAAGCACGACCAGACCGGCTACCAAAACTTTAGACTTTAGATTTTAATTCATCCCACATCGGGGAAATTCACTTGTATTGTATGTCTGTATGTCTGTCTACCTGCTACTGTCACAAGTACAAGACTTAAAAATACTGAAAAGATTTAGATAAGAGAGAAAAGATACAATAAAGAAAGAGACAATATACACTATGTGCATTATCTACATTTAAATAAAGTGTCAGAGTATTGCCAAAGAAGCAGGACACCATTACTCTGCCATATCATTACGTTGCAATTCTGTTTTTACTGCTATATTAATGTTCAGAATCATGCATGAAAAAATCTTCTGACTGCTTCAGATTTCTCGTTTTGTCCAAGCAACATTCATAAAATATTTAATTTACAACGATATGAAAAAAGAGAGGAAAAAGCAGCATTTTTTGAGGTGGATGTTTGACATTTTTACTTGATAAACAACCGAATAATTGAACATTTAGTCACTTGTTAAAATTGTTGATGAATATTTATTCTTTGCTGAGTGGACTGAATTGTTTCAGCCCCGACAACAACAAACTGCAGCCTTAACAGTGTTCATGGAGGTGGATCAACATCTCGATTGGATTTATTGCAAAGCTCCGGTAATTTCAGGTGTTGTGTATCCCAGGGGAGGCCTGTTTCCCCGGGAACCACAGGTGGTTTGCTTACAGTCCATTCATCGTTTAGCTCCGCCCTCCAGTCAGTCTGTTTGTCCATCTTTACATCCATCCCCTCCACTCTGCCGATCAATAATGACGGCGGCGATGAGTCATCGACACAAGGGCACTTTGAGTCTCTCGGTTGACATAGAAACGGATGTTGACCAGCCTGAGTGTCCATACGTTCTCTGTATTCCATCCTTCCTCCCTCCTGTTGCACAACAAACACGTCGCCGGTGTTCAGGCACAGTGCGAGCTGTCCACCTGTCAGCCGCTCGCGCACGTCGATTACGCAACCCGCCGCGGGGAGATTATCTCCGCGAATCCTTTAATCTCGTTTCTGCTCGTCTGCGTCAAATGTCACAAGAGACGCGCAGAGATACTAGTGAGAGATAGAAAGAAAATAAATAAAGTCTTTAGATGGATGTTCGACAGGTGTTGTGTAATGCTTTTGCTTCGTGCGCATACATAAAACATCACCTCGCACAAACAACGACGTGCAGCCTCCTTTTGTCAGTTTTCCCTCTCAGAGCCTCGAAGGTGTGTGACGCTCTGTGAGTGTATTCTTTTAATTGCTATGTCCGTCTCTGACATTAAACTTTGTGAGCGGACAAAGAGCAAACTTTTCCTGCTACGGAGTCATAGTCAAGATGGAGTAAAGGGAAACATCTGGGTGCCCTGGTAGACCGAGTCCGGGTTCGAGTCTAGCCTGAAGCCCTTTGCTGCATGACATCGCCCCGCTGTCTCTCTCCAGCTTTTTGAATGCCATTTTATATCTTTATGTACTGAAGGAAAGAGGAACATAACTATAAAAGATTTTGCATAAAAGGTTTTGATGATCTCAAAGCAACAACAGACCTAAGATGATTACTGGACTCCACAGTTATTGTCTCGCTCTGTGAGGAGGCGGCCCCGATTTCTCTCCTAATGAGAGCATTGTTTCCCTGAAAGTCTACGTTCCATCAAGAAAGAAGTGCATCTTGGGATGACATTGATAAATTCTATTTGGTGTTAAAATGAAACCTGCTCAACCCTCTTGTTAGAATGATCTGGTGGCCTCCCTCCGGTGAATACACCACACCGCAGACGCTCTCCTGAATAGGACACTTGTGAGCTCGTCCTTCTTCTTAATGTCATTTTTATGGTTGCGACTCACAGAATGCTCCTTTTTTTCACGATGTGTTAAAATAGGAGTTTCCTAGTTCGAGGCTGGGACTCTCTTAGACTGTGATATGGATTTAACATTATGATTTCTGTCTCCGCAGGGAAACGAGTTGAGAAAGATTCTGCTCACACGCTACTTTGGAAATCAAAAGCTTCTCTCCAAGTCGGAGCTCGGGAGTGGAAACAGCTCATCTGGCGGCTTTGTCAAGCCGTCATCTGGAGGTAGTGAGAACCCCGAATAAACCCAGTCGACTGCTCGCTGCAGAGAAGACAACATCTGCTGACATCACTCAGCTTCTTTGGACAAATGCTGTTTGACGATTTGAATATATACACAGTATTTATGTCCAGACTGTTGTGGAATGTAGAGGCTGTAGATCACCTGTCTTTGACATGTCCGCTTGAACCGCTTTAAATAGTTTTAAACACTTAGAATTAGACTCTGTCTCTTTGAATAAGTGAAAAAGTTTAGATCAGTGGGAACATTGTGTCCAAACTCCTGCTGAATGTTGGCAGTAAGATGCACTATAGACAACAAGTAGCCGTCAGCAATGCTGCGACAAACTGGAACGACCGTCTTTGGACAGAGACGTTATTTATCTCCCATCTACGAGTTCACAGACACATTTCACACGCACACTGCTAAAATAATGTGTTTATATGCGGCCCAGACCACCTCTGAATGGATCCCAATGTGTTCTCAATCTGATCTGATCACCCGAATGTTAATGCCTGGCGTAAACAGCCTCATAGTTGGATTTGTTTTTGAGAAAAATGTTGTAGTGAACAATCAGGTTCACTGTTCGTATTCGATCTCTGCAGGTGGTTCTCCCATGCTGGACTCTGACAAGCCGTGCAGCAGCATGGTGGAGATCCAGTGTCTCCTGGACAACGTCGGGGCGTCAGAGCTCGTGATTGACCTCATCGTCAACACCAAGAACGACCGGGTGTTTGAGGAAAGCATCCTGCTGGGCATCGCCCTCCTGCAGGGAGGAAACACACAGATACAGGTGGGCGACACACACACACACACACACACACACAATCAAACGTAGCAGCTCTTCTTATTTGCTGTGGATAAAAACATCAGACAAATTTGATATATTATCATTTTTGGAGCCCTTTTTAAAGATAAAACTCACGCTGGGATATTGAGAATCATGCTGATAACCGCTCTGCCTACCACCCAGAACTCCTTCTACAACCAGCTGTACAAGCAGAAGAAGTCCGAGAGGTTCTTCAAGGTTTTCTACGACCGCATGCGTTTGGCCCAGCAGGAGATCCGAGCCACCGTGTCCGTCAACATGTTTGAGCTCAGCTGCAGAAAAAGGGACGACGACGGCGACGTGAGCAGCATCAGGATCAAGAAAGGTAGAGTTTGAGTCACGGCGCGTTCGGGCCGCTCCGTGCTTGAATCACAACCGACACACCGTGTGGCTTCTCCAAAAAAGAACACGTCTCGCAAAAACCTCCGTGTCGAAAACAAAGCTGGCTCTGAGTGAGAAAGGTTTATATAAAGTGAACTAACTCACGGGGTCGTGTCCTGAGCACAGCCGAGCATTTCCATAGAAACAGACCTGGACTGTGCGAAAAGCCATGAAATAGACTCATATATAAACTTGATTACCTTAATGCTTCTCCTGTATGTGACGTGGCTCGGTTCAGCTCGGCCTCCCGCTGAAACAATAGTGGGGGCAGAAATATCAAGAATGATTTTCGCTGCTCGGCCGACCTCCTGTGCAGACTGTAGCTGCAGTCACATGTCAGGGGCCATGTGACGGCCCACATCACAAGCCTATCAAAAGGCCATTGTATCAAGATCGGGTACTTTCATGCTACAGAACCCCACTCGATACTTGCCCCACTCGTCCGGGGGGGGGTCTCAGAATTTCTTTTAAAATCATGTTTAGAATGTCAGGATGCCATTGATCGTAGTAACCTTTCACATGTTTCCGTTAGTTTCCCCTTCCGCCCGTCTTCTGCAACACGTAACGTGTGTTTTTTTTGAAAAATATATTTCTGCATGCCCGCTCCAGGGAAAGACTCAGGGCTTCATATGAGGGAAGACATGCGTGGGCAGCTGAAGGAGGCCTCGTCAGTGACCTCAAAGGCCTTCTGTGCCTTCAGAAAGGAGCTGGATCCAGACCTCGAAGGCCTCGGCCACAACAGTGAGATAATCGGAATGGACGACGTGTTGGAGGAAACTCAAATGATGAGCCCAGCCATCACCATCATGAAACCGATCCTACGTTACCTACAGCTGCTCTGTGAGAACCACAACTCGGACCTGCAGGTACTGGCCCCCCCTTTCTTGTGATCGAGAGTAAGAACCTGAACCTGAAGTCCAACCGCTGTTAAACTGATTGTTTTCTTTCCTTTTTGCTCTCGATCCAGAACTTTCTGCGCAACCAGAACAACAAGACAAACTACAATCTGGTGTGTGAGACTCTTCAGTTCTTGGACTGTATCTGTGGGAGCACCACCGGAGGCCTCGGGCTGCTGGGCCTTTATATAAATGAGAGTAATGTGGACCTGGTTCGACAAACTCTGGAAACCATCACAGAGTACTGCCAGGGCCCCTGCCATGAAAACCAGGTAGGGGGAGGACTGGTTGGACTGGAGTTGATGAAAGGTTTAGTTCAACGAATGGTTAAAGGCAGTTTGTAAGAATTGGCGACAAATAAACAAAAACTGAGCAGCGCATTACCAGAGTAACCGCTAGCTGTAGCTGCCGTTAGCTAGTTAGCTCAGTCAGCTATGCAGCTAGCGGTCCAGACAGGGAACTCAGACCGCCAAAAGAATGTTGTTGTTTTCGCTGCTAGCCAAGGAGCTTTGGGTCGCCAGGAAAAGGAGGTTTTAAATGCCAAGGTGGGAGGTAGTAGAGCTGGACGCCAGAACCGGAGAGCTGGGCACCAGGACTGGAGTCTCCCAGGTAACAAGACTTAAGACAGCCTCAGAGACCAGTGGAGGCCAGTTTGACGACAGGGACGAGTCCGACTCTGACTCCGGGGATGACAAAAACATGGCAGGTTGAGGTGGGGAGAGGAGAAATGAGGCTAGCTGGCTACCATGCTAACTTCAATGGATAAATCTGCTAAACAACACATAACGTCGAAAGTTTTTAATATTTCAACTAAAATACTCACATATTGCACCTTTAACAGTATAATGAGAGTCTAGACACCCTGAAATTTTGCTCATATATTAATGAATAGCTCGTCCTGTGACTTTTCCTCAACTCAAAGCAGATACAATACGTAAAAAATGTAAGTTTATGGTCATTTTGAAAGTTCAGAGCCTGTGAACTGTTGTGACAGAGACCTTTGTCACAGTTGACGTGTTGTGACATTCTTAGAAAGTGTTACAGTCGGGACTTTCCTTCTCAGAAAACCAAACCCATGAGCGTCAAACACTTACCAAGCATTTCGCTGCAAAAAGAGGTCAATTAAGCTTTTCTGGCTCACTCCGATGCTTCAGTTGTGGTTTGGTGACATATTAACAAAACACTTCTCTGCAGTTTCTTTTATTGTTGTCTAACGTGCTGTCACTCCAACCTTTTTTTTCTTCCAGACGTGTATAGCCAAGCATGAGTCAAACGGCATTGACATTATTATAGCACTGATTGTCAACTCCATCAACCCTCTGGGGAAGCATCGACTGGACCTGGTGCTGGAGCTCAAGGTGAGCAGCGGGTGTTCTGAAAGCCCTGAGAGGCCGCTCGCTATGACTCACAGCCGTTTACACGCTACTAAAAGAAATACTTACAATTTGCTATAAAGGAATAATCGCCTTTAGTGTTCGTGGCTGGGAACAGGTAGCT